>PVLA01012853.1:0-41187 GCA_004027455.1 Hydrochoerus hydrochaeris | reverse complement strand
CTTTGAGTGTTGCTGAGCATCAGTTGCCATTTCTTAAGGGAACCTGCCTAGCTCAGGTAGCCTCTGCCTTGCCCAGTTTTCTACTTTCCCTGCCTATGTCTCTTGTTTCTGTTCTCTGCCTGATCCTGAAGGCATTGGAATTTCCAGTCTTGGCCATGTGTATTGCTCCTAAGCATATGGCAGCCCTCTCTGCTAACCACCTCCTTCACTTCTGCTTTGTCACCCTTTCCATATTTGGAATGATAGTATGTTCTGAGGGTGGGTGGGAGTTGAACAACAGCAGCAATAGCCGTAAACTCTCTAGTGGGCCAGTATCAATGACAACAAATGTAATGAGTCTGCATTATACCAGTGACAGCTTAATGAGCTACCTGGCCCCTGTAAGGCTCTGAATGTATGGTCTTGGTAAGAGGGCGAGAGAAGCTGGGAACATGATTTTGATATGGACCTGGTCTATGGCCTGCTGCGTAAGTCTGTCACACATAATTGTCTGTATGTAGGGGAGTCAAATAGTCTGGAAATAGATACTCTTTTTTTAATTTTTAAGCCTCTGTCCTCTATTGCTAATAGGGCAGTGGCCTGCTCATTAGCACATGGTGGCTGCCTTCACACCAGAGTGGTGGAGTAAGGAGTTACAGAATCAACTTTTTGGCCTGAAAAGCCTAAAATATTGCTTGACTGGCTCTTTATAAAAAATCTGCTTGCTTGCCATTCTAGGTAGGGTGTGGTAAAATTGTAGGTTTATTCAGTGAAAATCAGAAATCGTCTGAGACAACCCACCATGAATACATGCAGCATGTGGTAAGAATGCTGTCCTAATTGCAGTTTTTGCAGGGAATATTGAATGACTCACACAGTATCATTGTGTGCATCTTGCAGTATCAGTAAGCTCTTTATTGTGTACTTGTCTGTGCTTCCAGATGCTCTGGCCACTGTGTAGATGACTCAGTTCATGGTGAAGGAAATGTAGCCTAAAGAACAGAGCTAGGAAGAGCAACTGGGTGGAAGTGATCATCACAGGGTGTGCAGAAATGTGGCTGTAGCTCAAAGGGCATGTGGGAGCAAAATATGGTTTTATTACATTTTCTACATATTATCCTTATATGCTGTTGGAATTGTGTAGGTGAGAAGGAATAATTGTAATGTAAGAAAAGGAGACAGTTGTTAGAGCATGTACTTGAGCATGGGAGAGGAGATGGGATTTAGAGCACAAGTAGAGGTTTAAATTTGGCTTCTTGTAGCCTCCTTTTTTTTTTGAATCAGGTCTTGCTGTCTGGTTTAGGCTGACCTCGAACTCATGGAGATCCTCCTGCCTCAGCCTTTGCAGTGCTGGAATTACAATGCACCATCATGCCCAGCAGAGCTGCAGTTTTGTCATGGTGAAATGGAATGATCAAATTTATTTTAGGTTAGAATATCTCAGCTGTGGCACTATTGACATTTTGGTTTAGACAGTTCTTGGTTGCAGGGATTAGGATGTTCACTGAAGCATTCCTGTCTTCTGCCCTCTACGTGAATAACCAAAGATGTCTCTAGACCTTGCTGAATGTCCCCTGAAAGATGACATCCATCACTCTGATCCCTGATAAGTATACCTCATTGATCTCCGTTACTTAGGTACCCCTGTTATTTCCTGTCAGGACCCTGACTGGTCCAGATGTCAGGGGCTTCTTGGCACCACTCCTCTTCAGATAATCAGAAATGTGTAAGAGAAGTGAAACTTTTCTACTGTGGGCCCTAGTGGTCCCTGGAGTTGTCGCCTTCCACTCTTGGGCAATCCTTTTGTTTTTGGTTTGTAATGTTCCAGAATGCCAGTGTCTACCTTTTATAATCCTCAAAATTTTTTTTCTTTACTGAGGTAAAACTCATATAACCATTGTTTTAAAGTGAGCAATTTGTGACATTTAGCACATGTGCAGTGTTTTGCAACCATCTCATCAATCAGTACCAAAGCATTGTGGGACATCCAGAGGAAAATCCTGTATCTGTTAGGCAATTGTTTCCCACCCTTCAGGGCCTGGCAGCCATTTATTTATATTTGTCTTTATATATTATTTACCCATTTGGTCCTTCCCAGTTTTTTTTTTTTTTTTTTTTTAACAGTGGCTACCATAATGTCTCTTGCTTTCTTTGAAATAGTTGACCATACCTTCACACACAATAGTATGAAGCATAACAAAATAGTATAAAATCATTACAGGACTTCAAAACCAGATAACAAGAAATGAACAATGGCTACTATAATATCTCATTTTCCTCAGAAAAGTTGTCCATACTGTCACACATAATAAAGTTAAATAAAACACAGCAGGATAGAACCGATCAAAACAGAAGAACAAAAGCATGATAGGACTTAAAAGCAAGATGATAGGAAATCAGCAATGACTACCATAATGTCTCGTTTTCTTCAGAATAGCTGTTCATACCATCACACATAATAAAATCAAAATAGAATAAAACCAGTCAAACCAAGGAATGAAATCATTATGACTTCAAAGCAATATAATAGGAAGCCATGATTACCATATATCCCATTGTATTCAAGTTAGCTGCCTCTACTATCAGATAGAGTAAAATCTAACAAAAATATGACAGAACAAAGCCAAACCTAACAAAATTGTGAAAAAAATATAAGAATTCAAGACAAGACAATAAGACATTAGCAGTAGTTACCAGCTTTCCTTCCCAGGTATTTCCTCCCTTCTCTTACAATAACTATTTTGCTTTTGGATCCCATTTATTTCTCCTTGTTTCTTTTCTTTTTTTTTTTTATTTAAAGAGAAAAAAAACTTGAAAAAGGTAGAAATACTACAGAATTTCAAGAAAAGAAGATAAATAGTAAGAAATCACTAGTTGATACATATTTTTCTTTTAGAAATAGTTATTCAAGTTACAGAATTAAAGCACACAAAGTGGACACTAAATCCTCCATGTTTCTTATGCTGGAGCTCACACATGTGAATTCGAACTGTTTCACCCATGAACACGATCTCCAGTTTCATCCATTAACTTACAGGGGCCTCTAATTATTCTACTTTATAGCTGGCTAGCTTTCCACTGCATAAAAATACCATATTTTTCTTATCCATTCTGTAGTCGATGGGCAAGTTACTCTTGCTTTTTTTCTGGTCTCCTGTCACAGGGAACAATTGTTTTTTCTCCTTTGATTTTTCAGTCTATGAATTTCCAGTTAAGTGTGTTCCTTGTATACAGTATATTGACGGATCTTGTTTCTTAATCCACTCTCCCTTTTTCTTTTTATTGCTGACCTGAGGCCATCTTCATTAATGGTTACAACCAGCATACATTGGTTTGTCTCTGCTATGCTATCCTGTTGTTGGCTCTTTACTTTTCCCTTCATTCAATTGCCTGTCTTGTTTGGCAATCCTCCTCTGCTGCTGTTCCTGAAACCATGGTCATTTAGAATATCCTTTAGCACTCTCTGTGGGGTTGGTTTGGTAGTCATGAATTCCTTCAGTTGTTCTTTGTCATGGAAGTGTCTTATTTTTCCATCAATTTCAAAAGATAGTTTTGCAAGGTACATCAATCTGGGATGGAAGTTGTTTTTTTTCAGGGTTTGAAACACTTCACTCCAAACTCTTCTTGACTTGATGGTTTGTGTTGATAAATCTGCTGTGATTCTGGCTGGTTTTCCTTGATAGATGATCTGTTTCTTTTCTCTAACAGCTTTTAATATACTGTTCTTCCATGCTGAATTTCTGGGATCTTGATTATTATATGTCTGGGTATAGATTTACTTTGGTTATGGCTAGTTGGAATTCTATATGCCTCACTTACCTGCATGCCAGATCCATTTCCAATGTTTGATAAGTTTTCTTCTATTATTTCTGTAAATAGTCTTTTAATTTCATTTGTGTTGATCCCTGCTTTTTCACTAATACCTATCACTCTTAAATTATGCTTCTTCACATCATCTTGCAGCTGTGGTTATTTCTTGATTCTGTCTTATTTTTAAGAGATCGTTACTTTCACAATCACTAGCGACAATTGTATGTTCAAGGTTTGAAAGTCTATCTTTGGTCTCTTTCAAGTGGTTTTGCCAGCTTTCAGTTGAATTTTTAATTTCGTGAATCTCTCTTTCAATCTGTTTCATGCATTGTAATTCCTTTCTATATTCATTCAAGGTTTTCATCATTTTCCTATGCTTTATTTTTGGTCTATGTCTTTTTTTTTTGTAGTTTTTTTTTTTATTTAAAGAGAAAAAAAAACAGGAAAAAGGTAGAAATATTACAGAATTTCAAGAAAAGAAGATAAACAGTAAGAAATCACTAGTTGATAAATTACATATTGTTCTTTTAGAAATAGTTTTTCAAGTTACAAAATGAAAGCACACAAAGTGGACATTCAAGCAGTAAGAGTGCAAACAGATCTGTTCAACAATCCAACAAGAACCTAGAAATACAGTTATCAATCCCACACACCTAAACATACATGCAGCTGTATCTTTTATAGTGCTTCCTATTTCCTCTTTTTTTATAATAGCAATTATACATTTAAAAAATTTTATTTAAAGAGAAGAAAAAAGCAAAACAGAAAAAAGGGTAGCAACAATACAGAATTCTAAAAGAAAAAGGAAAATGAGAAAAAGCCCTACTAAGAAATCAGTAATTTATACATTACGTACTGTCATCCTGGGTGTAGTTGTTCAAGTTACAAAGTTAAAGGGTACATAGTAAACATTCAAACAGTCAGACTACAAACAGTTCTGCTCAAAGATTCAACAAAGATTCAGCAATATGGTCATGTATTTTACACATTCAAACATACATGCAGTTATATCCCTTAGAGCACTTTCTTTTCCTCTCTTTTTTACAATAGTAATTACACATTTTGGTTTTATTACACTTGTAGTTCTCATTTACTTTTTACACTACAGGCACAATATGATATTTATAAATATGTTTCTTATTTCACTAGTGAGGATAGTCTCAAGTTGTCTCCATTTACCTATGAAGGCCTCAAGATCATCCTTTTTTATAGCTGAGTAATATTCCATTGTATAAAAATGCCACATCTTTTTCATCCACTCTGCAGTTGATGGGCATCTTGGTTGTTTCCAGGATTTAGCTATCACAGATTGTGCAGCTATGAACATGGGTGCACATATATCACTGTGATATGAACTTTTCAGTTCTTTGGGGAAAATACCCAGGAGGGGAATAGCTGGATTGAATGGGGCTTCCAATCCTAGTCTTCTGACAATTCTCCATATGGATTTCCATAATGGTTGCACCAGTCTACGGTCCCACCAACAGTGGAGCAGTGTTCCTTTTTCCCCACAGCCTCGCCAACATTTGTTATCAGTTTATTTCTTGAGGGCAGCTATTCTTTCTGGAGTAAGGTGGAATCTCAAAGCTGGTTTAATTTGCATTTCTCGAATGACCAGTGATGGTGAACATTTCTTCATGTATTTATTTGCCATTTGTATATCTTTCTTTGAGAATTGTGTGTTCATCTCAGATGCCCATTTTTGGAGAGGGTCTTTGAATTTGGGGGGCTTGATGTTTTTCAATTCTTTATATGTTCTGGACACAAGTCCTTTGTCTGAGGGGTTGCTGGTTAAAATTCTTTCCCACTCTGTGGGTTTTCTTTTCACTCTGTTGGTGATTTCCTTTGAAGTGCAGAAACTTTTCAATAATATGAGATCCCATTTGTTGATTCTTTGAAGTGTTTCCCGTGAAGTTTGCGTTTTGTTCAAAAATTCTCTGCCTACCCCTATGTCTCCAAGACTTCTACCTACCTTGTCTTCCAGTAGATTTAGTGTTTCTGTTTTAATATTGAGGTCTTTGATCCATTTAGACTTAAGTTTTGTGCATGGTGATATGCATGGATCTAGTTTCAGTCTTCGGCATGTAGAGGTCCAATTTTTCCAACACCTTTTATTAAAGAGACTATCCTTCCAGTGAACATATTTAGCCCCTTTGTCAAATATCAGAGGGCTGAGTGTCTTTGTAGTTGTGCTTGCATCTTCTAATCTGTTCCATTGATCCTCAGGTCTATTTCTTTGCCAGTACCAAGCTGATTTTATCACTGTGGCTTTATAGTACTGTTTCAAGTCAGGAATTAAGATGCCTCCTGCCTTGCTTTTGTTGCCTGGAATTGCCTTTGCTACTCTAGGTTTCTTCTGTTTCCAAATGAATTTTAGTAGTGTTTTATCTAGATCTGTGAGGTATGTCAATGGTATTTTGATTGGGATTGCGTTAAATCTACGTAACAGTTTTGGGTATGTCTTCTTTAGACATGTTGAGCAATTCTTTCAGTATGTTTGTGATTTCTTCTTTTACCTGAGGCATTATTTCTGATTTGACTGCTTTTACAATCTCATGAAGTTGTTTCCTTACTTTAGTTGCTATCCTCTCAGAGATTTTGGGTGTGTGACTTCCATTTTCTTTCCATGACTGTGTCTCCCAGACTTGTTCTGTGTGGGCTGGAGGTCTGAGATTGTCTTTTTCTCCTTTATCTTGACATTCTCCTGGGTTCCTCCCAGCAAGTTGGTCGTGGGGCCCTAGGTACTTCCATGTTGGCTGCCCTTCCATGGTGTAGGGGGATGGGACAGGTACCTGGGTTCCTCTAACCCTATATTTACAGGGAGGTAGCAGGGCGTGGAGTGGGCTTCTTCAGACCTGTGCAGTTACACTGTGGCTTTCCTGATGATCAGGGGTGCGTGGAGGTGGGGCTGCGTCTCAACCTGTGTGTCTACACTGGGACTCCCATGATGGTGGCAGACACATAGGGGCGTGTTTATCTGATTCTGCTAGTGGGTGATGGCTGCCTGAAGAAACCAATGGCCTTCAATGCTGGCCTACAGGTACACAGGGCTTACCTGGCTGCGTGTCCCTATTCCTGCTGGCTGTCTGAAGGAAGGAGTAGTCCAGTGGCAGCTCTCTGCAGGTGGAGACGGATCTACTGGTTCTCTCTGCCCGTGCTGGCCGCTGGCAGGATAGGACCTTCTGGTGGCAGCACCCAGCAGGTGGAGGCAGATCTGTTGGCTCTCTGCCTGCACTGGACGCCTGTAGGAGTCTTCCAGTGGCAGTGCCTAGCAGGCAGAGGCAGATCTGTCTGGCTTTCTTTGCCTGCACTGTACACTTGTAGGAAAGGGCCTTCCAGTGGCAGTGCCTGGCAGATAGAGGTAGATCTTCTGGCTGTCTCTGCCCCCTTCCCAGTTTTAGAAGCAGAGTTCTCACTTTTTCATTAAGCCTCCCTGTTCCTCCAACAGAATGATAGTATGATTTGGTGGAAGGAACATGCATCTAAGAGTGTAGGGGACCAAGGCTTAACATCCGTTGTTGCCCTAGCTTTGCTGCATGATCTTGAGTAGCATTCCTGGCACACAATAGGTATCTAAAGAACATTGCTTTCTTTTTCTTTTCTCTTATTCCTGCTTAATACATTGCAAGGATCTCCCATTAGCCTCAGACCAGAGAAATGCTTGGTGTAACTTTTCCTCTACCACTGCACTGAGCAGCAGGGAAGTACCACTATTGTAATATGTTGGTGACCTTGATCAAGTGACTGATATTCTCTATGGACTAGGAACTGTCCCTAAATGGACCTCTAAGACTGTTATTAGGATTAAAGAAGGAATGTATGTATCTGCTTGCACCTTGCTTGTTTTCTGCATTCTGGGGAATCTCTTTCTATCACCTTTTTATCTCCTAAGGCACTGTACACAAAGGTGTGGATTAGATTGCTTTCCCTGTATTTTGGAGAGCAAGTTAGCTAGTTGAAGAAACTTCTGGAGCCAGAATTCTTGATGGCTTTGTGGTATAAGTTCCCAAGAACAATAGTAATGATATCTGACATGTACAGAGTGCTTAGTAAACTAAACTGTGTTTTAAATGTGCCATGTACATTTACTCACTTAGTGGTCTTAGGAGGTAGGGTGTTGTCTTACTTTCTCATTGGTGGGAAAAAATACCTGACACAAGTTAAAGGAGGAAAGGTTTGTTTTAGTAAACAGCTTGTAGAGTTTCAGTCTATAGTCAGCTGGCTCACAGGCAGGGCAGTATGGCAGACAGGCATGGCAGAGGAGAAATAGTCCATGGCAGGGCAAGCAGTAAGCAGTGAGCCTTCTTTCTTTCCCTTTTTATTCAGTCCAAGATACAAGCTATTTGTTGTCATCCAGGATGGGTCTTCCTTACTTCTTCAGTAAGTCCATTATCCACACTCAGAAATATATAAACCAATCAGTGTAATCCAATATCCTACACCCATAAGCCAGTATCAAACATCATGATCCAGTCACCTCTCCAATGCCCCACTTCTGAGCACAAGAGGCTTTGAGGGGCACGTCTAGATATAATGCATAAGTTTGTGATGAAGAGCCTGAGGTAGTGAGGTGAGGTAGCTTGTCCATGATTATATGGCTGATGGAGTAGGATTCAAACCCAGCAGAACTCTGTTTTCTGCTCTTTCTTTCCAGGAGGTTACTGGAGCTTGAGTGGAGACTCCAGGTGGAAGGCCAGAGGTTTGTGTAAAAATTAATGTGTGGCCTCAAGGAATCTAAACATTAAATAGGATTCTAAATAATTGAAGAGAAGCAGAGACAACAGAGCCGTGCCTGAATCAGGTGATTTCTGAGTTAGGATTGGAGGATGAGTGATTTTTTTCAGATGGATTTATGGTCCTGAAGGCATTCCCTTTTGTATTTTGCTTTAGATGGTGCTCTAACAAGAAATGAGGAAGAAGCCTCTTCTGGTTTACTGGCTGATGGTGTTAGCTGGAGCTGGCCTGGGAGACAGGAAGAAACAGGAAGGCTGGGGTTTGGTCAGTTGAATGAAAAATGGCTCCTGAACTTGTAGTGGACTGTAGCTGCAGGTTTGTTACAGATATTCAGGGTAACCAGAATTTAGCAGATGTCAGAACCTCCATCAGTGGACTTAGAATTGGATCACTTATTGACTGCTTCCCATTAACAAAGGTCTTTTCCTCTTGGAGCCTCAGTTCTTTCTGTTGAATGGTGGTGGATCTTTTTTTTTTTTTTTTTCTTCCTTTTTTGGGTGGTATCAGAGATTGAATTCAGGACCGTGTGCATGGTAGGCAATGACCTACCACTGATCCACAGTTCCTCAGCCCTTTTAAAATTTCATTTCAAGACAAGGTCTGTTTCCCAGGCCAGCCTCTAACTTGTGATCCTCTTGCCTTAGCCTCTTTAGTAGCTTGGATTACAAGCAGACACCACCACACCTGACATCCCTTTTCCATCTTTGTCAAGTCAATCAGTTGGGGACCAGTTAGTGGGATCAGCTCCCTGTTCTTCTTGAGTGGCTGCAGTGCTTGAAGCTGGAAGATTTGTTTGGGCCCAGGTAGAGGGGTGTTGCATTCTCTGCCTTGTCACTGGGAGAAGGTGTTGGTTTCTCTCACACATCCCATCATGTTTGCAGACTGCAGTACCAGCAGAGCATGATCTCATTCAGATTCCAGTGCCCAGAGAAGGGAAGTAATTGTCCTTGTCAGATTCCAGTGCCCAGAGAAGGGAAGTAATTGTCCTTGTCAGACAGCCAGCAAGTGGCTCAGCCAGGATGAGAACTCCTGCCTTGTGACTTCTGGCTCAGTGCTTCTCCTTTTTCTCACAGTCAAGCACCTCTCTGTGCACCTCCTGCTGTTAAACAGAAGCCTCAAGACCACCTGTGCACCCTGGCACGCCTACAAGATCCCCTTCTCAAGAGTGCTGTTTAGGGCCAAGAGGGTCAGGTTCCCCTTCTGAGGTCATATTTGTTGCCCTTGAAACTGCTTGCTTTAAAGAGAAAGATCACAGCGAGCAAGTTTGAGCCTCTGGGTTGGGCTCTGAACATTTTTCCCACATTATGAGAAGAGGCTTTGCAGGGTGAAGCAGAGGAGGCTAGAACAAATAGTAACTCAAAATACCACACATAGGTAGGGTCATTGTGCACATCAGGAAGGATAGGTGTAGCTCAGAAACCAGCAAGTCAGCATCACTGGGAACCTGTGAGGAATACAGAATCACAGGTCCCACCAGCCACCTTTTGCCATCTTTTTTATTTTATTTTTTTGTCTTTTTGAGACAGGGTCTCGCTATGCCATTCAGGCTGGCCTTGAGCTCACTTTGTAGCCCAGGCTGGTCTTGAACTCGCAACGATCCTCCTGCCTCAGCTCCCGAGTGCTGGGATTACAGGTGTGAGCTACCACGCCCAGCACCAGCCACCTTTTCAATCAGAACTACCTTTTACATGCTCCCTAAGAGATCCAAGTACACACTGAATTTTGAGAAGCACAATGAAAAAAATCATTAGTAGTGAGATAATGGAGATTATATTCCTTGTATATCTTTCCTCATTTGTTTTTATTTTTTCACATAAGTTTTATGGAAAGGAAAAAAATAGTAAAGGCATTCCTTGGGGCAAAACTCAAGTTTCCAATTCTCATTGCCCAAGGGGAAGTAAAATTGTTAAGTGTAGTACTTGGAAAAGCAAAACATGTCTTCTCTAGTCTGTGTTAGACAGGTAAGAGCAGAAATTAAACCTAAGCAAAGAGCAGGTATTAAAGGAGGTGTTAGAGAGCTTTGGACAGATGAGATCTGTACCCATCCTGAATGATGCTTCTTGATGGCCTCTTGTCTGGAAGGAATAGTAGATAGTGTTTCCTTTGTCAAAACCTAGCAGTCCAAACAGTGGACTGATCTAGCCATCACCCATCCTTAATCCTAACACCCTTAATCCCAGCATTGCACCACAAATCAATCACACACTTTAGATTCAGCCACCTCTGAAAAAAACCCTATGACCACATGAGGCTTTGGGGGGACATCTAACATACCATAACACCAGTGTATAGTGGTTTCTTATTTGGTGAAAGTTAGGTTGTTCATAGTATTGGCACAGCAATTCAGTGATAACAGGACTGGTGTCCTTGTGATTCTCATGGCCTTTCCTTCACGGCTTTATGTTGGCAAGATGCTCCTCTGGTTCCACTCAACATGTTTATGATTAAGGACTGAGGATGGAAGAAGGAATGATACCTTTTTCATATCTTGTCTTTGTATCAAAAGGCATAATTTGATGCATGCCTATAATCTCAGCTACTTGTGCTGAGGCAGAATTGTAAATTACATTGCCAGCCTAGGCAATTTAGTGAAACTGTCTCAAAATAAAAAATAAGGAGTTATGTGTAGTGATACACCTGTAATCATGCATTTTGGAGGCAATTTAGTGATTTGGTGAGACCCTATGTGTGGTGTGGTTGTACACACCTGTAATCCCAGCATTTGGGAGGTTGAGTTTGAGAGCCTGGCCTACATAGTGAGTGAGTTTAAGGCTAACCTGAACTACAAACCAAGACCCTGTATCAGAAAGGAGGTGGAAGGGGAGCCCTTGTCTCAGAATAAAAAAGTAAAAATAGGGCAGCAGATGTAGCTCATTGCAAAAACCCTAGGTTCAATCTCCAGTATTTATAAAACAAATTAAAACAGCCTTAGCTGCTGAGAAAAAGAGTAATTAGGTTTCTTAGGCTTGTATTGCAGAGTTTGGCATGAGAAAAGGATGTTGGAGATAATAGTAGGAATGGTCAACCAGCAGTACTTGCCATTTTAGGAAACATATTTTGGGTTAGACTGCTGATTGTCACCTAGGGGCAGTTCCCTCCTTGTCTCGCAGGACATGTTTTGCAATATTTTCTTGTCATAACTCAGAGTATATGTGTGCTAATGGTATTTACAGGGCAGAGGCCAGGGATGCTGCTTAATATCTCCTACAATGTCCATAGTGCCACAGTTGAGAAAACTTTAGAGCACAGTGGACATGTTATACAAATTTGGGGAAAAAAGACAAATGGTCAAACTTCATTGTAATGATCTAGATTATTGGTACTGGTCTTGCTACTGATTTTGTTAAAGATATACAAAGGACTAATCATAGTTTGGGATAGCCATATACTATAATGTGAGAGAGAGTCTTAATAGAAGTTTAATGTCTGACAGAACTAATTAAGCTTTATTGCATTTTAGGATCACAGAACAATGACAAAAGACAATTTCTTCTGGAGCGACTGCTGGATGCAGTCAAACAGGTAAGAGTATACAGTTGACTTTGGGATTGAGTGAGAATGTCACATAATCAGTGCAACAGTTATTTTTTTTCCCCTTTTGTGCATATAGATTAAGTTTCTGTTCTGGGAATTCTGAAGCAGAGAGTTTCCCTAGGAAATGATAGGGCAGGAAAGGCAGAGAGAGTAAAGGTAGAGGAGGTACTATGTCTTGGGTTTTAAGGTCTTTAAGGTGACCCTGTCTTTCAGTGATGCCCCTTTTAGGAGGCATCAGTGTGGGTTTCAGAATCTGATTTCTAGGCAGTTGTGTTTTAGGGCCACTCTAAGGGTGTAGAGATGGTGGTTTGGAGTTAGGACCCTGTGAGCATAAGAGCAGGCAAGTTGGCATGAGGTTGTTGCCAGGATTCTCTGCTGCCACTGCAGCTGTGGGCTTGTCTGTGACTGCTTGATGTTGCTCCTTATAGCCAGCTTCTGAATGGATAAGGAGGTGGGCTTGGACTTGAGACTGGCATCTGTTTTCTTGCCTGCATGTACCAGACAGAGAGGTCATTATCATTATCTTATGTTCATTGTGTGCCTGTCACTCTGCAAAGTGCTTTATATTTAATTCTTTTTTTTTTTTTGAATCAAGATTTCACTCTGTATTGTAGGCTGACCTTGAACTCACAGTGATCGTCCTGCTTTAGTTTTCTGAGTCCTAGGATTACAGGTGTGCTCCATCATGCCTGGCTTATATATAATTTTTCCTGCAATTCTTTTTTTCTTTTCTTTCTTTCCTTCTTTAGTTTTTGTTTTTTTTGAAACTATGCATTTCAGGTTGCCCTCTGGGCTCCCCCTCCCTTCCCGCTTTTTATTTTTGTACTGGTGGTTGAACTTAGGACCTTACGCTTGCCAGGCAGGTGCTGTGCTGCTGAACCATATCCTTGGTTCCAGGCTGCCCGTGAAGAGCTCACCACATAGCCTGGCCTGGCCTCAAACTCATTATGTTCTTCTTACCTCAGCTTCTTGAGTGCTGGGGTTACAAGCATTTGCTACCATGCTCAGCATCCTGCAATTCTTTTCATTTTACAGATGAAGAAACTGAAGCTTAGAGAGATTCAATAAGTAGCTCAAAGTGTCATAATTTAGGATGTTAATTTTCCATCACTATGACAAAATACTTCAGAGAATCAACTTGAAGGGAAGTTTATTGGCTCATGATTTCAGTCCATGATTAGCAGGCTGTATTGCTTTTAGGCCTGGAGTGAGCAGAAACATGATTGAAGAGTGTGATGTAGGAAAGCTGTTCCTCTCATGGTGGCCAAGCAGCAAAGAGAGAAAGGAAAAGGCTATGAACAAGGTATACCTTTCTAGAATATGCTCCCCCAGGGACTTGCTTCTTCCAAGCAGGCCCCACTTTCACAATTTCCTAACAGTCCATTTAACCATGAATGCATCCATGGATTAATCAATTGATAGATCAGAGCCCTTAAGAACCATTCACTTTCCAGAAGCCCTACCTTTGAACATTGCTCTATTGTGGACCAGCTCTTCACATGGACTACTGGGTGATATTCCATGTCCAAACCATAATGGCAAGTGATAGAGCTGGGATCCAAACCTGGAGTTCAAAACGTTTAGTTTTAGGAAGGTTGGTTAACAATTTTTTTTTTTTGGTACTGCGGATTGAACTCATGACCTTGTGCTTGCCAGGCAGGCGTTTAAGCCATTGAGCTAAATCCCCGGCCCGACTGCCTATAATATTTCTACCTAACACAGTTGTCTCTAACAACTATGAGTTATGTGTTGAAATGAGCCGAGAGAATTTAGCATCTGCCCAACCCTTGCAGCAGCTTGATATGATGGAAGGACACAGGCTTGCAGCTTAACTGTAGTTGGGGTTGAGTGTCAGTTTTTTGTTTTTTATTTTTATTTTTTGGTACCAGAAATTGAACTCAGGACTTGCCAGGCAGGTGCTTAGAGTGTCATTTTTTTTTTTTTTTTTTGGTACTGGGTATCGAACTCACAACCTCGTGTTTGCCAAGCAGGCACTTACACCACTGAACTAAACCCCCTGGCCCTAGAGTGTCATTTTATCACCTCACAGCTGTTGTGCTGGAGTGACTCCTTTAGCCTCCCTGAGCATCCTTCTCTTCTGGAACCAGGTCACTTATCTTCAAGAGGCTGCTGAGAAAATTGCACATGTTAAAGTTAGGTGAAGGGTCCAGCCAGTGCCTAGTCTATAGTAAGTTTCGAGCCCACGTTGTTTGTTTCTTCTTTCTTTGATTCAGAAATGGAAAATGTAGCAAGAAGATGAGGAAATGAGTTTAATCACTTTAAATACAGCAGTTAAATAGAAATAAATTAGGACTTCTGCTCAGAGCTTCTGCTTGAAGAAGCTATTATTTTTTGGGGAGTTAAAACATTATATGTCTATATGTGTATATGTATATTTAAAAAGCAAGTTTATTAATGCACAATTTACATATAATGAAATATACTATTGGGTGTGGAGGTACATGCCTGTAATCCTAGCACTCTGAAGGCTGAGGCAGGAGGACTGCCATGAATTTAAGGCCAGCCCTAGGCTACATAATGAGTTCAAAGCCAGCCTGAACTATGTTGTAAGACCGTGTCTCAAAAAACAAAACAGCAACAACAAAAAAACACATGAACTTTGTAAGGTTTCATGAGTTTCGATCATTTAAAATTATATATATAGTTTTGAGTATAAGTTTAGGCATTTTGCGAAGCTGCTATCCATAGCAAGTTTATTGTACCTTTGAAAGAAAATATGGATAGTGGTGATGATTGTATAAAAATGGGAATGGACTTTTACAGCCAAAAATAATTAAAATGGTAAGTTTTATGTGACCTCTATTTTTACCACAACAAAAAAAGAAAGTGAAAGATTTTGTTTTGCTTTTACCTACCCTGGATATTTGTGATTCAGCACAGTTGGGTGACTTCTTTGAAGCTTGATTTGTGCTGTTATAGTTTTTAGCCAGTCATAATAACTTTGGGGTCCTGTCACAAAGGAGCCATTGCAGGTTTGTGAATAGTTAGTAATCGTCTGTTAAGAGCACTGTGGTATAGTCAGCTGCTGACAGATAGGAGCAGTTTCCCAGATGATTTGTAGATGGCTGTGCTTTGTTTTCCTGTTAACACTGTTTTCCCAAGGCTTACTTCTGTACAAGTGGGAGATAAGAGCTTCCTTTAAGTTGCAATATGAAGGTTGAACTGTTCACCTTAATTAAAACTCCTGTGCTCACACACAGGGCACAGAGTGCCCTGACTTTGCGGCTGGAATTTCTGGCCCTGTGTTCTACTCCTGACCCTGAAGACCTGTGTGGCTGTTTTGTAATGCTTTAGAGTCCCATCCCAGCTCAGCTGATCTCAGCAGTTTCTTTTTCTGTGCAGTGCCAGATCCGCTTTGGAGGGAGAAAAGAGATCGCCTCAGATTCTGACAGCAGGTGAGTATGTCTACGTGGTCACCATTCTCTGTGTAGAACAAATGGTGCTGAGCGGTGGCGAGCTTCTGTAATCTGCCTCTGCAGCCTGGAGGTGCAGACTGAATTTGGGTCAACTGTGGGCCAGCTGTGCAGTGACTGCTTATCTGAAATCTTTCTAGTTGACTGCACTTCTAGGAATGTATTCTGAGGGAACTCATTGAAATAACCATTTTGTAAAGAATTATTTTTGGGATTATCAAGGTTTTTTTTTTTCCCCTAAGATAGATAGTGTCTGTGTATTTCAGGCTGACCTTTTACTTACTATGTAGCCCTGGTTGGCCTTGAACACAAGGTGATCCTCTTACCTCAGCCTCCCAAGTGCTGGGATCCAGGCATGTATCACCATGCCTGACTCAGTTGAGAATTTAAAAAATTCAGAAACCTAAATACCAAATACTTGGGAAATGATTGATCAAGTATAGTGCCTAAGTGGGACAGAATGTTCTATAAGCCGTTAAAAATAATGTTTGTATAGAATTTAAGGAGAAAAATACATATGTAGTAATTAAATATTGTGTGTGTGTGTATGAATATATATATATATATATATATATATATATATATATATATAAAACCTGAATATTTTACTGTTTTTTATTTTTTTATTGTACTGGAGATCGAACTCACGACTGTGTGCTTGCAAGGCAAGCACTTATGCCGCTGAGCCAAATTCCCAGCCCAAAACTGCATATTTTATAACATTGAAAAGAAAAGTATATGACACTTTGTGGATGCAGAGTGGTCCTAGATATGTTAAACAACAGTGGCAAAAAACACACCAAAATGTGAACAGAAGTAGTATTGGGGGTAAAAATATTTGAAATCTTTATGTTTTTTTTTTTACTGTGGCCCTGTATTCTTTTTATGATTAAAAAAAGTCCTAAAATTAGCTATTGATATGACTCAGGAGGATCAGGGGTTTAGCTCAGCAGCACAAGCGCCTGCTTGGCAAGCACAAGGTCATGAGTTTGATCTCTGGTACCAAAACAAAACCAGCTCTATGATATGACCCAACTCTATGATATGTCAGGAAAAGCTGACATAATTGCATAAGTTATATAACACATGGATTTTGGTAGAGCTGAGAGACGCAGAGGCCTTCAGGCCTTGCTGGAAATGCACTGTGATGTAGTCTGAGCTGATTCATGCACTACAGCCCATAGAGAGGCTTGGGGAGCATTCTTGCTTTGGCTTCATCCATCAGGAAACTCTATGTCTCTCACCCTTACACCCAAGCCCTCTCAGTAGAACCACTCATTCGTCCACTGGTCTTTTCATCTCTTTGTTCTTCTGTGAAACTTCAGCAACCATGAGCATAGCAGGTAGAGTCTGTGAAAGTTCTTTGAAACTGGTGCAAATTGAAAATGAAACTCCCTTTCCCTTTCTTCTTTGCTTAGTTTTTCTCCATAACACTTATTATCTAATATAGTATACATGATGCTTTTTTAAAAATTGCCTCTTCTCTGTCTCCAGTTCTATCTAGACAGGCACATTAGCTGTTATATTTACTGATATCTCTCTCTTGCCCAGGAGTATCTATAAGGTGCTTAGTAAAGATTTATCATGATGAGTTTATGTATAGCCACACATTACTGTTTAGTCAGGTGTGTAAATGTCTGTGCCATCGTCAGTCTTGTGAGCTTTGAGGGCTGAAGTTCTGGTTCTCCTTTTAAAAATTTTTTTATTTCTTAGCATTTTATACAGATATTTTGTGCCTACCACATATTACATTTTCAGTGTGTGTTTATGAAATTTGGTTATCAGTTCTTCATAGGGGCTTTTCAGGTCTGCCCACAGTCAGAGTAAGGCTCCTCATTTTGGCATCCACAGCCCAGCTGCATCAGAATCACTTGGAGGCTTGTAAATTAATGGTACAGGTTTAATATCCCATTCTTGATCCTCTGATTGAGGATGTGTGTATGTGCATATGAGAAAAAGAGGGGGGAGGGAGAGTGAGAGAGATAGAGATAGAGATAGACAGAGAGAGAGAGAAAGAGGCAGAGAGAAAGAGAATGAGTGAAGATGTATTGGGGAGGCATAGCTTGGAAATGTACATTTTCAGTAAGCTCGCCAGGTGATTCTAGTTGTCACCAAAGCTAATCTAATCATTGTCCCAGGCTCTGGGATGCAGAGTTAAGAGCTCTTCTGATCTGGGCCAGATTGTTGTGTCTGTGTGTATATGCATGTGGATGTGTATGGTGTATCATCTGGTTGTATCCATGATTTTATTACCTTTTTTCATAATTGTCATGCATTTCCTGAGAGACAGTCATAGGCTGAATGTTAATGTGTTCCTATTTAACAGAATTTACTGCTATACCTTTTATTATGTAAAATGCAATCTTGTGGATAAAATTTAATTTCTTCACAATCACTGTTTATGGTTAAAAGCAGTGCAGTGGTTAGTGTTAACATATTAATTGTTGTTTGGATTTACTTTTGCTACTCCATATACTCATGCTTAATCTTTAGGACGACTTCAGCCAACCAGGGCTACATAGTAAGTAAAAGATTAAGAACGTTGACATTATAACACATGGATTTTGGTAGAGCTGAGAGACGCAGAGGCCTTCAGGCCTTGCTGGAAATGCACTGTGATGTAGTCTGAGCTGATTCATGCACTACAGCCCATAGAGAGGCTTGGGGAGCAAGCCCAACCTTTTCTTTACTGATGAGGAAACTGTCTCAGAAAGACAAAATAATGCAGCCTATGTTAGACTTTTTTATTTGTTTGTTTGTCTTTGAGACAGGGTTTCACTATGCAGTTTAGACTGGCCTTGAACTCACTGTATAGCCCAGGCTTGCCTTGAACTCGTAGCGATCCTCTTACCTCAGCTTCTTGAATGCTGGAATTACAGGTGTGCACCACTATACCCAGCAAGATTAGACTTCTTGCAGGTATTAAACTTAGAGGATGGATCCAAGTCTCCTAGACTCCACAGTATTCAATTGGTCCTATGTATCTGTGCATTCTTCATCTGTGGATTCAATGACTGCATATTAAAATTGATAAAATAAAATGATAAGGGCTGGGAGTAAGGCTAGAGTATATGCTTATCTTGTGCAAGGCTTTTGGTTCTATCCTTGCACCAAAATAACTGCCATACTGTGCTGTACTGTTTTGTTGTACTGAACATGTAAAAATTTGTTTTGGGTCATTATTCCCTAAACAATCCAGTATAATCACTGTTTACCTAGCATTTTTATTTTCTTAGGTAATATAAGTAATCAAGAGATGGTTTAAAGTGTATAAGAGGATGTGCATGTAGGTTATATGCAAATGCTATACAATTTATGCAATGGATTGAGCATCCTGATATTTTGATATCCCTCTGGCCTTGTGTGTGTCCTGGAATTAATCCTCTGTGGGAACTGAGGGACAACTATACATTATTCTTTCTCTGTTCGCATTTAGTGATTAAATTGGTTTTGAGGCTGACTTCTCAAAAATCTTTCTGTCCCCTTGTGGAATTTTTTTCTTGCTCTAAATTTTGACCTTATCTTTAAAATGTCTTTGGTTAAAGGTGTTACTACCTTCATGTAGGAAAGGCTATATCATCATCCCATTTGGTAAGAGTTTTACCTGGAGAGGAAAAAGTCAACAAACATTTAAAAATAGCTGTTGTGAGATTTGAATAGCTGTCTTTCTTACCTCTGACAGGTGGTCCAGTTCTGGAATACAGTTTAAATCTGATTCCCTACAGCCCTATCTCAGTCACAAATATTTTTTAGAGTTGGCTGTTTTATCTTCCAACCTGGCTTCCTTATCTTGTCCTGCTTCCAGAGCATTTGAGAAAATTTTGCAGAATATGAATTCCCTCACCTCACTTTCTAATTGACTTTTCAGAAAGACAGATACATACATATATACATGCCTCTAACTCTTAGGAGAAAGACCTGTATACATCTTTAGTACAGAACCTGGAAATGTCATGTACTTTCCCTGCTCTGTGTTCCAGCTACCCCTAGATGTTGTTATTCTGTTTTTTTTTTTTTTTTTTTTAAAACAGAGTCTCACTTATGTAGTCCAGGTTGGCCTCGAACTGGTGGTGATTTTCTTGCCTCAACTTTCCAAGTGCTGGGATAACAGGCATTCCCATGCCCTGTTGTTTTGTGTGTTTTTGTTTGTTTAGGTTTTGACACAAGGTCTCATCAAACAGTTCAGGCTGTTATTGTTAAGTTATTGGAATTCTAGTGAGTTAATTCCAATCTACCATTTCCAGTGCAACCCATGGTGAGAATAAAGACACTGAGGCTTATTTGTAGTTGTGGGGAGCCCAAGAAGTCCTAAATCCAGCTAGAATGATGGATAATCAGAACGAAGGCCACAACCCAGGGCCAAAGCAGGTTTTATTAATTTGTCAAGAGGGGAGTGACTT
This sequence comes from Hydrochoerus hydrochaeris, assembly GCA_004027455.1. Classification (NCBI taxonomy): domain Eukaryota; kingdom Metazoa; phylum Chordata; class Mammalia; order Rodentia; family Hydrochaeridae; genus Hydrochoerus; species Hydrochoerus hydrochaeris. Next base: position 21,296 of record PVLA01012853.1, on the reverse strand, counting down.
GGGGATGAGTGACTTTGAGAATGGTGCCAAGTACATGAGTGCTGTGAGCTGGGCCAGGCCTGAAATCACTTCTGCGATATGCAAAGAGAGAGATGCAAAAAGAATAATCCATATAGCACAGTTCAAGGTGGTATCTAATGTTTCAGGATCTGTGCCTCAGCTCTGCTGTGAAATTTTTTATGCCTTGAAATTTCACGGCCTTTTTCTAGAGGCTCAATTCCAACCAACAGCTTGGAGTGTGGCTCTTCCTTCCTCCCGGCTCACACATCATTTTTGGGAGCCACGGGGCAGGGCAACACTGCCCTGTCACCTGTACCCCTGCTATATTGATTTATACTGCTTAAAGCCAGTTGGGGGATAAGGAAAAGTCTTACCCAGCCCTGTGCATATCAGTACATGGAAATAAGGCCAGGTTTAGTCAAGATGGAGATAATTGCTCTTCTTTCAAGAAGTCAGGTGTTCCTCTACATTTTTCTTTTAATGTTAATGTAAAGTTGTGTTTTCTAAACTAAAATCTCAATATTCAGCTTTAATTGTGGTATTGGCACTTTGTGAGAAATAAGTGTGAGTTGGGTTGCAGTTTGACACTTAGGCTCCAAGAAGTTCGCTATTACTGTCTTATCCCATATCAGGAGGACCCTGCTGCCGTTTTGGGAATGAGGTCTGGTTGGGCATGCTTGAAATTTAGTGCATGACAGCTGCCCTCGCCTATTAATGCAGATAATAGGCTGTAAACACAACAGGAGGCAGATGTGGGTTTGTGAGCTTTGTACATGTTTGCTTTTGTACTCAGAGGAGTCATTGAGGTTGGGAGATTTCTTTCCACGAATATTAACTTGGGGCACTTTTGTTGGTCCTGTTTGGAAAACAGAGTATCTTATAAGAGTATTACATATATCTCTTCCCATAGTGGTCTTCTTCAGGAATTTAATAACCAGTATCTTCTAGGGAACAGTAGATTATTAGACAATATTTGTCTTAAAAGACCAAATGGTATGTTCTAATGCCATTTGAAATATTCTGTCTTAAGAAGTCCTTGGCAGGACAGTGAAGAGTTGGCTTTGGTTGCAATTTGGGTCTAGTTGGTTGAAATGATCATCAGTAGTGTTATGGCTGATACATTGTGTCAACTTGAAAAGTTTAGAGGTTTAACTTAGAGACTCAGCAGGGAGCTGGGATCCTTACTTTGTAAATATCCTCATCCTGTGCAAGAGGAGGGCACAGAGATTTTGTGAGTGCTGCACCAGCCCTGGAGAGTGGGGTGACCTGTGTACAATATAGGGGAGGAAAAGAGGCTTGCTCTTCCCCTTTTTGCTGTGCCTGCTGCCTTGAAATGTTTAGTGCCATGCCACCTTGCCTTGTAGCCAGCTAAATATGGATTGAAACCTCCCAAAACTGTTAAGCTAAATAAACTTTTCCTTCCTTAATTTTGGGTGTTGGGTATTTTGTCCCAGCAATGTAAGAAAAGTAACCAAGATAAGTAGGAACCTTTAAAAGATAGTTGCTATGGTATGGGTTTATTGACCCTCAATGTTCATGTGTTGGAAATTTAATTCTTCATTTTATAGCAATGATGAGAGTTGGGGCCTAGTGGGAAGTATTTGAGTTATAGGGGCAGAACCCTTGTGAATGGGTTGATGCTTTATTCTTAAGAATGAGGTAGCTATGGAGGGAGGGCAGTCTCTCCTTGTATGTGCCTGTCCTGCTACTTTCCTTGAGTTGAGGAAACGAGGCCCTGGATGGCGCCATGCCTTTGGACTGTGCCCCCCCCCCCCCCCGCCCTGTGAAGCCTTGAGCTGGAACAAACCTCTTCTCTACCAGTTACCCAGTTTCAGAGAGTATTTTGTTACAGCAATAGGAAGTAGATCAAGACGGTGTGCTGGTGTGTCTCAGGGCATTTGGTCACAAGTAACAGAAATATGTTCCATCTGAGGGTATTGTGAGCTCAGAGAATCTGAGGCCAGCCAGGTTTGGAAACAGGAAGGAGTCAGAATCCTTTCCAAAGCTCCTAAGTCTGAAGCAGGAGCTCCAGAAATGGTCCTAGCAGGAGCAACCCTTTGTTGGAGTAAGTGCCAGTTGTCTTCTGACTCTGTTCCAGATTGACCTTCCAGAGAAAAATCTGACTCTGATCTGAATCTCAGGTCACTTGGCCACGAGTGGAAAGTGTAGGCCGAGGGCCCTCCTGGGACCTCATTGGCTTCTGAGGTGAAAAGATATTAACCTGCTTCACCATCCCCCCAAGATGGTAGTCAGCAAGGAAGTGGAAAATCTTCAAAATGAAGTGTGGTTGCTTTCGTAAAGGCAGATGGCTGGATAGTCCAGTGGTTGTTGGGCGTGTTTACCATGTTATAATGATAATTTTTTTAGTTGTGACAGGGCTGTGCAGTCCTGTCCAGGTCATTAGTCTCATTTGACCTTGCCACCACCCTGAATTATAGGCAGGCAAGAAGAGGCTATATCTCCTTTTTCAGGCATATAACTTGGGACTGGTCACTTGTGCAGCAGGTACTGGTATATATTGTCATCTCCTAAGTGTTGGTGTGAAATGGAGATTGCAGCCCAGACCTCTGGTTCCCAGTGTGGTCCTCATTCCTTAACAGAGTCCTGTTGTCTTTTTGGTACATACTTTCCCAAAGTAAGAGATTTGTGTCACAAGTATTTGACATCATTCTAGATGTTAAATGTCACAGGGTATGTTCCTCTCAGTTCTTTTTCAAGTGATATCAGAGGAAATAACTTGGATTGGTATTAAGTTGAACTAAATGAAATTGAAAATCTTTGATCATTTTCTGATCCACAGAAGTGGTAGCTTGTTCAAAATAGTTCAAAATAATGTTTCTTACACCTTTTCCTTATTTTCAACAGACTGTGCAGGCTCCGTCTCAGTTTTCTTCTGGCAGAGTCAGAGTTTAAGATTTTATTTGTATTTACTTTTAGGGCCACTTTGTTTATGTTACATGATGCTGCTTACATTATCAATAGATTTTTTTTTTCTTTTAACAACTAGCATGTTTAAGTGAACAAAGTAATTCAAGTTTAAGATGAGTAAGTGTTTGTAGATCTCAGATGTGACAGTAGTTGTGGAGGTGTTGATGAAGACTGGGGTTACTAGGAAGACTGGGGCTACTGGGTAACAGCAGGACTGGAGCTATTGTTGGATTTGAGGCAGATACACAGTATTCTGCTAGTATCTGAAATCCAGAGGTAGGGGATGGGGAGAAAGAGGGAGAGAAGTTTGTTTAATCCTGTGAGACTGATACAGCACAATTCAGCTGTTCTCACTTGCTGTATAAAACAGCACCTAAGAGAAATGAGGGATAGGACTTGTTTCTCTCTTCAAGTGAGATCTTCAGAGTCAACTGGAGGAAATGGAGGTAGTCTCTGGGCTTTCTCCTGAGTACTTCTCAGCACTTTCTGTTCCTATGGCTTTTTAGTTCTGTTTTTCCCTAAGAACAAAGACTCACAGTCATGGTTCATTACAATTAGTCCATGTTCTGTCAGAGTGGCCTATGGTGAGGTTTTGAAATAGCTCTTGATTATTTTGCCTTCTGGAAATAATGGCCCAATAATCCAGCAGGACCTGGAACTTACTCTAAAGTCTAGATATGATAGTGTTCCACAAAGGTGTCTTCTTCTAAGTGGAAGAAACTGGGCAGTTTTCTCTCTGAATTATAAATAGTAATGAAGACTGAAGAGCAATACAACAAGCATGGGATTTGGGTCTCAGAGTTTGAATCTGGGTGTTGCTAAGTGTGGGTCATGTGATTTTGGGCAAGTTTATGACTTTCTTGAGCCTGAGTTTCTTTATAACATGGAGATAGTGCTAATAATATTCATGTCATAGAATTGTGAGTTAGCTCACATGTAGCCCTGAGAACATGATTTGACAGTGATTTTCCTAGATACTGTAAGCTGTTGTGGCTGTTATTATAATTATACATAACTTATCTTCACCCTTGGTAGGCATCCAACTGTATATTGTCTCTGTTCTTGAGTGGCAGTGAGTTGACCTTAGGTTTTGAAATTGTTGATACTTATTGGTCTTTCAGGTGACTAGTTCAGAGGCAAGTAGATATCAGAGGAAATGACTTGATTTGATAATTAAGTTGGACTAAATGAAATTACAAATGTTTAATCATTTTTTGACCTACAAAAATGGTAGATTGTTCACAATAGTTCAAAATTTATTCTTATACCTTTTCGCCGTTTTCAAGAATGGAGATATCTTTTCCCTCTCAACGCAGGTTAGGAAAAGAGGGATTAAAATTTTTGGGGCTTGGGGTAACTGTTTTTCCTTTATTTTTAGAGGAATTAGAAACAACTTTAAGCTTTTCAGGAAGGTTAAAAACAAAAACTTTGGTATTCCCTCATGTTGTTCTTGATACAATTGAAAACTGTCACATTCATTCCGGACACTTATGAAACCCATCGGCCTTTTTTCAGGGACATTTTTCTTCTTTTTAATGTCTCTGTGTGTTCATCATGTGATTTTTTTTTTTTTTAAATCTTCAGCATGTCACACATTTCTTACCAGTCTCATTTTGGTTCAAAGTCTTGATGAATGTTATAATCTTACTATCCTGGCAAAAACTCCTGGGGTTTGTTAATTGGATTTGCTAGCTCCCCTACCCTGATCACTTTATTTTCAGTTTGAGGTTGTGCAGTTGATGGTTCCAAAGTGTGTGTGTGTGTGTGTGTGTGTGTGTGTGTGTTGCTTAGGATGAAACCCAGGGTTTAATGCCTACTGTGCAGCCACTCTACCACTGAGCCATGTTCTTAGGCCTGTGCTGTAGATTATTTTTCTGTATTGATCAAATTAACTGATTTATTTTTGGAAAATGATTATTTTTAGCAAATGTTGAGCTCTAGGACGTTTAACAAATCTGAGCACATTTCCAAATGTGAATTTAACACATGCCTGCTGGTTTGAGCCACTGGTAGTACATCATGGCTATCCTATCAGGTGGCTTGTTTCACTGGTGGTAGAAGTGGTAGAGTCATGCATGGAACAGACATGCATGTACTCGTGGTGGTTCAAGATGCCTAGCATATGAATTATAGCCCTGTTGTGAATGTATTAAATACTTATTTTGTATATATTGATAGTTGCTGAAAGAAAGCAGTATGTGTCCCATAGTAAACATTATGTTAGCACTGCTGTCATCTAATCACAAGCTATGCATTTTTAGACTTTCCTAGCCTCTCTACACCTGTTACATCTTGGAAAATCAGAAGATGATAATGGTACCCACTTCTGAGAGTTGTGGTGGGTATTAGCTATAGTAATGTGTGCTTGGCAAGTCCAGTAAGAGCATGATAAACTCAGTATCTTTTCTTTCCCTGGGGATTGAACTCAGGGCCTTTGCACTGAGCTACATCCTCAGCTGTCCCTCACCGCCTTTTAAATTTTGTGACAGGGTCTTACTAAGTTGCTATAAGTTACCTAGGTTGGTCTTTTATCTTACAATCCTCCTGCCTAGCCTTATATTTTCTTTTATGGGTAGACACACCTGAATTTTGGAATAATTATTGGAAATTAAAGGCCAGAAAAACTAGTCACTAATTCCTCCATTCAATAGGTATTTCTTTTGAGGGTACTGTCTTGCATTCAGGATGCAAACTAGAGGAGATGGTTGCTGTCCTTAAGGAACCCAAAGTTGAATCTGGGAGATGGACATGTCAACACTGTGACAATCATGGTGGTCTGTTATAATGAGTAGACAGTGTAGAGCTTGTTACAGGTTTGTCATTAGTTAAATAGGTGGAATGGGAATTCTTGGCTATTGCTGGGCAGAGGGAAGAGCCAATGTGGAGGTGCATGAATGTGGAGACAATGCTGAGATACACGGATGTGTGTGTTGTACTCCTTGGCTGTTACGGGATAGTATTTTAACTTTATTATTTTTTTTATTTTTATGTATGTATTTATTTTTGGTGCCAGGGATCAAACTCACAATCTCATCCTGGCCAAGCAGGCACTTGTGCCATTGAGCTAAATCTTTGGCCCAGTATTTGAACTTTTATCTGTTAGGGTATTAATTTTTCAGCATTGTGAAAACAATTTATGCCATTTCTATACTATTTGGAGAGCTAGCGTTAGGCTTGAAGTGGATTTCTAAGATTGTACTCTGGCCTTGTCATAGTAACGCCATCAGAGAATCAGAAGCCGATTGGCTGGCTCAATTTCTTCATTGGTGTAGTATAGAGAAGAGAGAAGGAAAGGTGATGGAATAGTCTGATTCACATTTTAGGATAACTTGTACTCATGATGCAGGGTGATGTGGGGTCTGGGAGGACAGCCTGTCAGCAGTTTTCAACCTTTACACTTGGGTAACTTGAAAATTACTCCTGCTACACATGGTAGCCCATGATTGTGACCCCAGCACTTAGGAGGCAGAGGCAGGAGGATCATTGTGAGTTTGAGGCCAGTCTGGGCTACGTAGTTGAGTCAGAGGCCAGCCCTGAACTACATAGTGAGACCCTGCCACCAAAAAAAAAAAAAAAAAAAAAAAAAAAAAAAAAAAAAAAAAAAAAAAAAAAAAAAAAAAAAAAAAAAAAAAAAAAAAAAAAAAAAAAAAGAAGAAGAAAGAAAAAGAAAAAAAGAGCTGATGATTTAGCTCAGCGGTATAAACACCTACCTGGCAATCTCAGGATTGTGATTTTGGTCCCTGGTACATCAACAACAACAAAAAAGACTTCTTTATGAGTTTTTAGTCATATTTCACATTTTTTTCTTTTTTGTTAATGGTTTTGTGTTTTTGGGGGTCAGGGGCTAAGGGCTCCTTTTTTCTCTCATCTCTCTTTTTTGTCTCCTCCCCATTGGAGCTGGGCCCAAGCAGAGGCCCAAGCACCTGCCTGGCAAGCACAAGATTGTGAGTTTGATCCCCGGCACAAAAAACAGAAACAAAACCAAAAAAACCCTCTCCTTCCCACTGGATAATTTATGTTAATGAACCAAGAGTTATTTGTTGTATTTTGTTTTGTTTATGGTGGCACTGGAGATTGAATACAGGGTTGTGTACATGTTAGGGAAGTGCTGTATTGCTGAGCTGTATCTGGCTACTATTTGTTACTCCCCTCCATATAATCATTTACAAGTGATACACACACAGAAAGAGCTTTTATTGCAATTGTAGAATCATATAGAAATATTCTGTATCTTTGTTTGCTATTGGCATCCCTGTTAAAACCTTTCCAAGTAATAGTTCTAGCAGTCGTTTTTTAAAGGTTACCGTATACTGCTTGATACGGATATACAAGGAAGGGGTACTGCCTTTGAAGGAAAACTGGCTTTGTTCCAGTTTTTACTACTATGGACTGGGAGGCAGTATGAATTTTTTTGCATCTTGCCTTGTGTACTCTTTGGTACAGATTTCCACGTGTGGGGTTTACTGTGTAAAAGAGAACAGTTTGTAGCTCTCTGAAAATTTCTACCAGCAGTATATGAGCCTGCCCCATTCTTCTTTCTTGTTAACAGTAGTCTTCAGTGTTGTTTTGAGTTTTTGTCAGCCTAATGGGTTAAAAATGGTAGTTCACTGTCACTTATTTTGTAGTTCCTTGATTGGTAGAGCATTTCAGTATCTTTAGAAAAACCAGTGTATGCTTGCTGACTGTTGGGCTATGTTCTTTTATACGAAACTTCATGTTATTTACTCATTGTTCTGATTGTGTTTTTTTGTCAATTTGTGAGAGCTCTTTTCCTTTTTATTTTTTCTGGCACTGGGGATTGAATGCAGTACCTCACATATTCTAGGCAAGTGCTGTTACCACTGAGCTACATTTCTTGTTTTGACCATAAGAGTTTTGTTAAGTTTCCCATGTTGGCCCTAGCTTGTGATCCTCCTAGGATTATAGGCGTGTACCACCACATTTGGCAAGAGTTCTTTAGTATATTATAGTAACTAACCTTTGATCTATTCTTTGCATTGCAAATAACTGTTTTCAAGTCTGTCAGTTATCTTTGTGAACACAGATAATGGTGTCTATTACAGTATTAATTGAAAAATTTTTACATGGTTAGTGATCTTTTTATTTACCTACTTATCTATCTTCCAGTTTCTGGATTTTCATTGTTTTAATATAATCTTCCCCAATGCTAGATTTGTTTTAGAAAGGGTCTTGCTTTGTAGTTCAAACTGGCCTTGAACTCACAATGTAGCTCTGGCTGACCTTGAACTTACGATGATCCTCCTGTCTCAGCTTTCCAAATGCTGGTTTTATAGGTGTACACCACCACACCTAATATTTAGTTTAGGTTTTTTTTTTTTTTTTTTGAGACAAGGTCTTGTTATGCAGTTAAGACTAACTTTGAACTATGTAGCTGATTCTAGTATGTGTGCTGCCAAAGCGAGCACATGTAGCTGATTCTAGCTTTGAACTTGTGGTGGTCTTCCTGATTCAGCTTCCTGGGTGTTGGGACTACAGACATGTGCCACCATGCCTGGACATCTCCTTGTTTTATTTATTTATTTATTTATTTATTTATTTATTTATTTATTTATGGTACCAGGGATTGAACTCACAACCTTGTGCTTGCCAAGCAGGCACTTAGACCACTGAGCTAAATCCCCAGCCCCATCTCATTGTTTTAAATGCCTGTGTAACATTTTGAATATGGATGTGTATTATTACATTTAAAAATTTTTACTTATCTACTTATTTACCTGCTTCTAGATTTTTAGTGCTTTTAAAGATCTTCACCAATGTAAGATTGTGTATTTACTTGTACTATTTCCTTGTTCATGGATGTTCAGGTTTGTTTCTACTTTATTTTCGTTCTTGGAATTGTAAACAGTGCTACAGCAAACCTATCTGTGTATATGTATGTCTTTGTTTACTGGTGATCTTTATATTTATTCAGTTAAATTCTTAACAGATTATTATGGATTCATGTGCAATTGTGAAAAATAATATGGAGCAATACCATTTTCCCTTCACCTAGTTTCCTCCGAGGATAACATCTTGTAAAACCCTAGGAAAGTTTGTCACATTTCTGTAATTTTACTTGTGTCTGTGTAGTTTGGTGCAATTTCATCATCTGTGTTTGTGTTTCTTGCAGCAATTAGGATACTGTATAGTTTCATCATCATAGGATCTTTCCATTTTCCTTTTATAGCCATAGCCATCTTCTTCCCTCTTTCTCTCCCTGTCCCTTACTCTTTGCAACCACGAATCTGTTTCCATCTTTTTAATTATGTCATTTTAAGAATAATATGTAAATGGAATCATATAGTGTACTGTTTTCTGCAGTTGGTTTTAATCCCATTAATCATAATTCCCTTGAGGTTCATTCCGGTTGTTGCATTTGTCAAAATGTTTCCTTTTATTGCTGTAGTCTTTTCCATAGGGTGGATGCAGCACAATTTGATCATTAACTCCTTGAAGGATATCTGGATTGTTTTTAGAGTTTAGCTATTATAAATAATGTTGCTATGAACATTCATATGCAGGTTTGTGTGTGTGTAAATATATTAATTTCTCTGGAATAAGTAAAGATACCATTGCTCAATTATATAGAATTTGCTTAGTTTTATAAGAAACTGCCATACTCTTCCAGAGTACCATTTTACATTCCCACCAACAGTGTGAGGCCAATCCACTTTCTCTGCATCCTTGCTCGCATTTGGGATTGTCATATCTTATTGGGGTTTTACTTTGCATTTCCCTAATGATGTTGAACATTTTTTCTTGTATTTATTGGCCATCTAATACTCCCTTGGATGAAGTGTTTGTTTCATATTTCTTTCATTTTCTAGCTGGTATTGCCTTTATTTTTATAGGCTAAATTTAGAGAAATAGGGTTTGAGGTCAAATGCATTTATTTTTTATTACATTAATTAATTTTTGGTACCAGGAATAGAACTTATAACCTTGCCCTTGCCAAGCAGGCACTTAAACCACTGAGCTAAATTTCTGGCCCTTCAAAAAATTTATTTATTTATTTATTTATGAGGTCAAATGCATTTAAAAAAATTATGCTACCTGATCTCTGCAAAATAATATAGTACTTCATGTTTATATTCTTGTCAACAATATGAGTTTCCTGGTATTCTTTTGAGCACTCTGGTTTTAAAATCCTTAGTACTAAGTTGCTTATCTTTATGTTGCTATACTTTCCTGGCTGTTAGTGAGGATGAGTATCTTTTCACATGTTTATTGGGCAGTGTGTTTCCTCCTTTTCTGATTAGTGTGTCTACTTTCTATTTTGTTTTGGAGTTGCTTATTTTTGTAAAATTCCTTTGTAGAAACTCTTCATGTACTATGAGTATAAATCCTTTTCCAGTTACATATGCTGTAAATATTTTCTTCAGTGCATCACTTGTTTTACCATATTTATGATGTCTTTCACCATGTAGACATTTAAGAAATTTGTGCAGTTAATTCTGTGAACCTTTAGCATTTTTGGCTTTGAGTGTCATATCCTTAGGATCCTCAGAACAGAAAACATTTTCTCTATTGTCTTTTCAGTTTATTTTTTGTACATCTAACATTTTTCTTCGATCTATATGGATTTTAGATCTGTCTGTGCTTTGAGGTAGAAGTTTATGTTTTCTCAGCCTCTCTCATCAACACCATCAGCTAAGTAGCCCATTAGTGCCCATCTGAACTGAAGTGTTACCCTTACTACATGTAAAATGTTTCCATGTTTATTTGAATGGGGGTGGATTTCTATACTGTTCTGTTTTATTTCTCTGTACTGCAAGCCTCACTCAGCCAAGTCCTTAATGCAGTTGTTATTAAAACTGTGAAATTTATAAATTACTTTGGAAAGAATTATCATTTTTATTGTAATGTCTTCCCATTTGGGGAAATTATGTTTCTGTTTATTTATTTTGTAGTGTGGAGACTGAACCCAAGGCCTCATGTATGGTAGGCAGGGTTCTTATGTATTTTGATCTTTTTTTTTTTTTTTTTTTTTGGTGCCCAGGATCAAACTCATGACCTAGCACTTGCCAGGCAGGTGCTTTTGCCACTGAGCTAAATTCCTGGCCCATTTATTTCGATCTTTATACACTTTGAAATGTTATGGTTTTCTTTTTATAAGATTTGTATCTGTCTTGTTAAAAATGATTTATTTTTTGTCAGTATAAGTATGGAGTTATTCTTTTCTATTTTGGCTAGTTAAAAAAATTAACTTTTTACAGACATATATTCTCATTTTTTAAAAAAAATTATTTAAAGAAAAAAAAGCAAAACAGAAAAAAAGGGAAGAAACTACAGAATTTCAAAGAAAAAGAAAAAAAACAGTAAGAAATCACTAGTTGATAAATTACATATTGTCTTCTAGATATAGTTGTTCAAGTTATAAAATTAAAGCATACAAGGTGAACATTCAGTGAGGCTGCAAATAGTTCTGTTCAGTGATCCAACAGAAACTTAGCAACATGGTTATCAATCCTACACACTTAAACATACATGCAGTTATATCCTTTAGAGTGCTTTCTTTTCCTCCTCAAGTCCATTATCTGTTTAGTTATATCATATTTCAGATTGCTCAGTACCTTACTGATCTGTTTTGTTATTTACTTTTTATTTATTTATTTTAATTTTTTATTATTTTGAAGGTAGCAAAATACAACAGAACAAGATGGAACAAAGCCAACTGAGACAGTGCAATGAAATTGGTACAGAAACCTTCAACCAGGTTACTGGCATAACAGTAATAGGTACCATAGTATATCCCGTTATCCTCACATCAGTTGTTCTTTCAATCAAGTATAGCCAAATCAAAGGAAAAACAGGACATTCTAGAATTTATCAAAACAGAACATTGAATAGAGCAATACCATTAATCGTAACAAAGCAAAACAGTGATAACAATATTGGCCTTCAAAGAGATGGTAGAAAGAAATCCCCCCTATTTACTACATTGCATATGGTCAACCTCTCGAGAGAGGCCTAGATCTCTGGCTCTCACTTGCTAACAGGGGTGGGGTGGGGTTGATTCTCAGCCCACTCACCTGTAGGCTCATGGAGCTGCTGAGTGATTCTTTTCCTGCCTCGTGCCAGGGACGCTTACTGAGAGGGCAGGCAAATTGCCTTTCTGTACTGTGCCTTGAGGCCCTCCATGGTCGGAGCCCTGGGGCTGCTGGTTCTCCTCCCAGCTTAGGCCAGAGGCCTCTACTGGGGAGGTAGGCATACTGCCTTTGTGTGCTGTGCCCAGAGTCCCTCCATGGTCGGAGCTCTGGGGCTGCTGATTCTCCTCCCAGCTCAGGCCAGGGGCCTCTTACCGAGAGGGCAGGCAGACTGCCTTTGTATGCTGCTCCCTGAGTCCCTCCATGGTTGTAGCTCTGGGCTCTATATTCTCTTTTTTATTTATAGTTAGAAACATTTTTATATTATTTATAGATCTGCCTTTTTTTACTTAACATTGTGTCTTTTTTATACTGTAATTTAATCTTTTGAAAATGCACTTTCAATAGTTTCATGTTTTCTCATTATAACCTTTGAAACATATTTGTTCACTCTTTATAATAAAGCTCCAGTGTTATTTCTGGTTCTTGAGGCTTGAACACTTTTTTAATTCTTGTTCTAGAAAAATGATCTAAGTTCCAGAAAGTGTGAAGGCAAGAAAATCCTGATCATCAATTCTTTCAACAAGTGGCTTTCAATTTTTAAACATAATTCCTTCTAGAATTTTTTTATGTGTTTAATGTTGTTGAAAGCATATTTAATATTTACTTAAGTTCCTGCTCATTTTTCATTTTCTGTTATAAACATGTTAGCTTATCATTATAAGCTCTTGGTTTTTTTGAGATAGGATCTCATTATGTAATTCAGTCTGGCCTTGAATTTGCCATTTGGCCTGGGCTGGGCTTGAACTGGTGATCCTCTTGCCTTTGCCTCTTGCTGCTGGGATTACAGGCATGTTTGCGTTTAGGCCTGGCTATGTAAATGTTTAAAGGTAAAATATAATTTGATTATATGCTGTGCTATCATTAGTTTAACCACTACTTTTAGCTGTCTTGGTTTTGAGTTACAGTTCTTCAAGTGTTAAATATTTAGGCAGTTCCTAACTTTCCAGCAGTGTAAATAATATTACTTTGAATATTTCTATTATTAAATTTTTGGCTGACTTGTAGGTAGTAGAATTGATTTCTGCTAGTGAGGTTCATGGGTGAAGGGTATGAACCTTTTTATAAACTTAATTTGTAAAACATAAATGCAGTCATCATTGCATTTGATTGTGATGTAATGGCTTTGCTTTAACCATTACTGTCTTAAATCTGAGATGTAGTTGAGGTTGTTAATTGGCTGATTTTACAGGCATGACTGATACCTTTTCAAGTAATGTTGGAGCTTTACCAGTGAGGCTGATGTTGTTAATTTTTGTAGTTGTTCTTGATTTTCTAAAAAAAAAAAAAAAAAAAAAAAAATCCCAATAAAGCTGTAATATAGGATCTGAAACATTTTTCTGCCGTGTTTTAATATAGTTTATAAAAATGCAACACTTATTATATATGCTGTTTGTTGTTCTAGTATTTACTATAAAAAAGTACAGGATTCTTAGGAATCTTATGGATTAATGTGGCAGGTTCAGCAATCTTGAAATGTAGGACAGAGTTTGTGAAAACATATGCCTACAGAATCTTAGCAGTAAGCTAGTTGAATTGGTGACAGTTTTAAATTTAGCAGGAGGAAGTTATTTTCCATTCATTAACTTCTATATATCTTCATTGACTTACTTTCAGGGAAGTATTTTCTTTTTTTTTAAAGCAGTTTTATTGAGGTCTAGTTTACATGTACCATGTTAAGTGGTTTTTTACTTTTTTTGGTACTGGGAATTGAACTCACGACCTTGCACTTGCCAGGCAGGTGCTTATGCTGCTGAGCTATATCCCTGGCCCAGTTAAGTGAGTTCTTAAAAATTAAATTTATAGAGTTATGCAACTATCACCAGAATTCAATTTTGGAATTTTCTCAGCTTTACCCTAAGTTTCCTTGTTCCAGTTTATTGTTAATTTCTGATTTTAACTCCAACCCTAGACAAATTACTTTTCTATTATGTTTACCTTTTCTGATCATTTCGTGGACTCGTGCAATGTGGTTTTCTTTTTTGAATCTGTTTTCTTTAGCATAAGATTTCAAGGATTTTTATGACTTTTTTTTTTTTTTATCAGTACCGGGGATCGAACTCATGACCGCGTGCTTACAAGGCAGGCGCATATGCCACTGAGCTAAATCCTCAGCCCCAGATTTCAAGGATTAATCCATGACAGAGCATATATCAGTAGTTTACTCCTTTTTGTTGTTAAACAGTATTCTATTGTATGGCTATACCATATTTTATTTCTCCATTCATTTGACATGCAGCTATATGCATAAAAAATTGAAGGGATTTTGTTGACTGTTTTTTTTTTTTTTTTAAATTGAAACATTTACTGTAATTAGTGCCCTGCTTATTTAAAAACAGGGCCTTGATTCATTAACTTGGAAGGAAAATTTGATGTGAGAACATACCACAGAAGTAGCCAGCCTGCATCATGAAGCCAAAAAGCATTTAGCAGAATGCATTGTGGGAGGTAGTAGGGACTAAGCTGACAAAATAAAGAGCTGCATGCAAGCAGGCACTCCTGTGCTGCAGAAATTGTAACTGAGCACTGAGGAAGCGGTGGAACCCTTAGGGCAGTGGTGGAGAACCTATAGTGTGTATGGCACAGTGTGCTGTTTGTGTCACTGAAAGTGCTAAAAGGTTTGCCATCACTGCCTTAGGATGACATGGCTAGTGGGCAGGTCTATGTTCTGAGACAAGTGTGTCTAATTCTCTACTTTTAGCTGTTTTGGTTTTGAGTTACAGATTACGTAAGATCTCCTCAGGTGTATCTGTTACTAAAATGCACATCAAGACTGTAATCTGAGTAATATGAAGAGTGGAACCATTTTGGTTACATTCTGTGGTAGTGTAGAGGGAGCACCCAGCATGAGCAGACAGCTCCTCATTAACACAGAGGGTGGCAGGTGCTACAGTAGAAAGAGGTTTAGAATGAGGAAGCACTTAGGAAGGCTTCCTGGAGGAGGGAACACTTGAGAAGTCTTGAATGACTAGTAGACACTAGTAGACCTGATCAGACAGGTAAACAGGGTACACAGGGAAGGAGTTTGTTACATGGAATGGCTGTTGGCCAGCAGGTGGTGAAATGAGCTAATTAAAGGATAGGGCCCACTTGGGATTTTTTTTTCTGCTGTTAGGTTAGTTGTGACCTGTGTGCAGTGGTAATGATGTAACCCAAACCTCAGGGACTGGGTTTGTGCTGCTTGCCCACGTTCTATTCCCCTTAGAGGCCAGGTTTCATTTTTTTTTTTTTTTTTTTGGTACCGGGGATCGAACTCACGACCTTGCACTTGCCAGGAAGGTGCTTAAGCCACTGAGCTAAAGGGGCCAGGTTTCATCAAGCTGGGCTCAATAGTTGAACCTGCTGGGCTGAACAGTTGAACCTGTTCTTTGAATCAAGCAATCTGCGGGAGATTGTTACGTTGATTCTTGTATTTGCTAAAGTTCTTTTAGAGGAAGAGGCTTTGGGGCTGGAGATATGATGTTCAGCGGTACAGCGCCTGCCTGGCAAGCATGAGGTCCGTCCTGAGTTTGATTGTTGGTTCAAAAAAAAAAAAAATAGAGACTTTGGTTAATTACAGAGAGGTCTAAACACAGCCCAAATGTGCCCTCTCCCCTCTGAGGCAGGTCTTGCACCATTTTTAACTGTTGGATTCAGGTAATTTTGATGGGTGTCCCAGCTTTCAAGTAACTCTGATATACATGCTGGTGTGGATACGTAGAGACACTAGCAAATGAATATCTAAATATTTAAGAGTGCGTGCAAAGCAAAGAACATCATTTCAATGTGGGGGAGTATTCTGGGATTCTTGGTTCAACATGAGTCACCCATTTACCTACCTACAGAAGCAACATTTGTGGAGCACATGCTCTATACCAGGTTCCATGCTAGTTTAAGGGATCCTGGAAAGACAAGATAAGAGGTAGAAACCAGAAAGTGTAGTTGAGGCAGATGTGAGGTTTGGCTTCCTCTTGAGAGGGCCAGTTCTGATCACTCGGCAGTGGTAGCCTAGAATGCCGGGGTGGATTAGTGTGTGGCAGCACAGACAGAGTATAGGCTCCAGTGCTGTGTATTTGCTGATGCTGTGTTAAAGTTGTCTGGTATAGACAATAATTTGAGTAAAGATTGGGTATGGAAGTGAGACAACTTCTATCTTGGGACAGAAGATAATTTTCTTAGTGGTGTGGAGTGGTGGACCTGGAATACTAATGTCATTGCTTATTATGCACTGTCTTCACAAGGTTTCTTAAATGTTTTTAAACCTTAGTTTCTTCAAGTATAAAATGGAGATAATAACACCTGCCTCATGTATATCATAATGTTGGTGGGAGGAGCTAGTGGAATCATGAGTATGAAACAATGAGTATGACTACCCACAGAGTGACAAACAATTGGAACATTATTATGACAGGTGTGGTGGTAGGTGGAGCAGGAAATCCTTGTAATTAGGCAAAATTGAGCCTGATGCTCAGGGCCTTAGCACAAAATCCATCTCTTCAGTCTATTGGCTCTTGTCATAATCCAGGTCTTGACTTCAAGGCTGCTCCTACTTAGGCCACAGAATCTAAGCTTCCTTGCCCTCTCTCCACTTAATGTCCATCTACCATGGCATCCTCTTTTATTTTCTCTAGAGTTCTCATTAACTGAAATGTCTTGTTAGCTTCTTTGTGCATCTCTTTCTGTCAGAACAGTGCAGATGTAAGGTAGGGAGCTTGCCTATCCCAGTCCCATTTTTGCCATCCCTGGAGTCCAGAACAGTGCCTGACATATGGATGAATCTTTACATTGGTTGCATGAGTGAAGAGAGGAAGGGCTCTGAGCCCCAAGATCCAATCAGGCATGGGCTCAGAAGCCCTGAGAGGATTGCTAAGAATTGAGTATAGTTGCTGTGACTTCATGTCTCTCTAGACATGTTCCTGAATCTCTCATTTCTTTGGTTATTGAGAAATAAATTCAATTAAATGCACAGAAATTTAACTTAATTGAAAACTCTGGATCTGGTTCAGGATATAATCTCTTATACAACATAAAGAAATAAGAATCAAAATTCTTGTTCTTTCATGTGTGCACACATCATAGTGGTATTGGTGGTGGTGGTGGTGGTAAGCAACAGGCCGTGAAATTGCACAGTGTTTCCAGTTTGACAGGCTGTTAGATTCAGTTTCTGGAATGTTATCCTGTTCTTTGAACTAAATGTGATATGGATAAGATTTGCAACTTTTGAACTGGAACAATACCAGCCCCTCCCCATATCAAACTGATTTTTTAAAAATTGGCTTTTCTCTTCCTGTTGGATGGCACCAATTCTCTTTTCCAGATTGTCTCTCTCATATACCATTGCAGTACTGTGTTTTTGGGAGTCCGATCAGTATGGCAAGACTCTGCTGGGCCTTTCTCCCTCATTTATGTGAAATGAAAATAAGAGAGGGTTGTGGAGTAGCCCAGGGCACTTACCAAGTCCCTGCCTAAAAATCCAAGTGCCTCCTTTGTGCCTTCATGCGGAGCCTTTGATTTGGTGGCTTCTTGCATCTCTGTAGATGTTGGGGCAGCCCTCCTTGTGACTCCCTTCACCAGGTGTACTAATAAGTTACTGCTTCTCTTGCAGAGTAACATGTCTATGTGCTCAATTTGAAGCTGTCCTGCAGCATGGCTTGAAGAGGAGTCGAGGATTAGCACTCACAGCGGCGGCCATCAAACAGGCTGCTGGCTTCACCAGCAAAACTGAGACAGGTACTTCTCTGCCTTCTGTGGCTCACAGAAGTTTAGCTTCTCTCTTGCTCTTTTTCTTTTTCTCTTGCTTTTTTTGTTTTCTGTTTATTTATTTATTGCAGAATGGTCATTATGTGGTCTGGGCTGTGTGACTATATTTGCAGAAATCCATGCCTTATTTGTAGGTAAAAAAGTAATGGTGTTGTCTGGCATCTTCATTTAAATGAAGTCATCCTCCGGGTAGATTCCATAGAGCCACATGTCCCCCACTGCTCAGTTTGAGAGTCTGCAGTCAACATGCTTCTTTCACCAAAGTGATGTGGCAATTTTCAGGAAAAAATGGGGATAGCATGATGTTTAATGATTAAATGACTTCAATGAAAATAGAAACAACATAGGACTCTGAGCTTTGAGTTCTGCTCATCCATTTTAAAATGTACATATATGTGCTCGCTTCAGCAGCACATATAT
The DNA here is from genome assembly GCA_004027455.1 of Hydrochoerus hydrochaeris. Classification (NCBI taxonomy): domain Eukaryota; kingdom Metazoa; phylum Chordata; class Mammalia; order Rodentia; family Hydrochaeridae; genus Hydrochoerus; species Hydrochoerus hydrochaeris. Next base: position 3,063 of record PVLA01012853.1, on the reverse strand, counting down.
TAAAATTAATGTACATATATCCCTGAGTGGTGGGGATAGTGCTCTTAATAATAGCTATCTATACATGGTGTTTATGGCCTGTGGTAGTTTTTGAGGTAAGTTAACTTTTTTGGTTCTCATGTCAACCCCTGGAGTAATAGGGACCTTTGCTATCTCCATAGCGTGGATGGAGAAACTGTTACCGGTGATTTACTCCGAACCTGAACCTGGGAGTGAACCATCATATAAAAATGCCCTGTGGTCTTCTCCCACATTTCAAATGGTAGTTTTTTTTTTCTCCTCTTGCTGTGGCTGCTGCCCTTAATTGTCAACTCTTTTTTGTCCTGTGTTGGTGTTAGTGTTACTGATGAAGAAACTGTTATCTTTGCTAGTTCTTTCACAGCAAAAAGTCAGAGTTGGTGTGTTAGTTGGAGGTATCTGTGGAAATTATAACTGAATCTTAGCCATCTTCTCCCTTGGGTTGTGTGTCTCTTTTCTCTTTACTCAGCCCTACAAATCTTTTGATTCCTAATGTTGTCTCAACAGCTGCTCATTTTCAGAAATGAATATGGTTCCTGTTGAGGTCAAGAGATAGCTTCAAGGGGGATTCCTGTCACCACTAGATTTTCTTTGGGGCTTCTAGCCCCCTTCATGAAATGCCATGGAAACAGGGTACTATTTCAGAGAAAAGCCGGCATCAGAGGCTTCAGTCTTTGTAGAAATCACTGCCAGTGGTGTCTCAGTGATTTCTTGTCTCTGGGACGCATCCTTGAGCCTCTGGATGGCCCATTGTTAAGGTTTTTTGGTATGCCCCCTTGGTTTGCTGGTTCCCATCTTTCTGGTTTCCATCTTAGCTGTCTCTGAAGGTTAGATATGTTAGAAGAACTGGTGTGGAGAAAGCTGTGAGACTCTGATCTGATTCTATCTGGGCAGGGACACTGTGGGCATGGCAGAGGCAGTCCAGGCTTTGGAGTGAGCTGAGAGCCAGTCTGTCATGACCATGAGACAGTTTCCCTTTGAATCTTAGTTTTTCACCTGTGAAAGGTGCTATTTTTGTCTCGCAGAGGTTTATCAGAAGAATTTAGTGAAAACCTCACTTGAAACACCTACTAAATGTTTAACCAGTTGCTCTTCTCGCCTCAGCACCCTTTAGCTTTTTAACTTCTATCTTAGCTTTTTACCTTCATCCCCCTTTGGACTCTATTTGCCCCCGAAGAATGGTTCTTTCCATTCCTATCCAGACCAGCGTCCTGATCATTTTTTACTTGGTCCTGGTAATCAGGAGAACACTAACGGTTTGCAAGGCATCCCTAGCAGTTGTATTCTTGCCATTTCTCATGTCTTACTGTGAGTCTTCCACGTGCACCTTGAAGAGAGGGTGAATGTGCTGAGGCTCTGGCTGTTTTCTGCTGATGAGGGTGTGCTGGGCAGCCTATACTAGTTAGAAGAGGGAACAGACCAAACTAGCTTAGTCCTTGGGTGGCTGCCAAATGTTTGATTGTCCTCTTTGTCAGCAGTGTTAATTAACTAGTCATGGGCTGCTAGGTAGTCCTTAGGTGGAGGTAAGACCTGTTTCCTTCTAGTACAGGATGGTAAACTTATGCCACGCATGCCACAGTGGGCACGCAGAGCCCTCTCTGATGCCGTCATGAGTTGTATAGTTTTTTCTAAACTAAAACTTAAGCATTCAGGTTTAATTGCAATGTTGGCACTTGGCATAAAAAAGTGGGTTTTGGATTGCAATTTGGGCACTCAGTCTCTAGAAGGTTTTCCATCACTGTTTTAGTGAATGACTTATTAAAATCCTCACTAGAAGGAAGGTTCATAGTTTTTCGACTTTTTTGAGTTAGGAGCAGACCAGATCAGTAGCTTCCAGTGCCTGTTCTTAAAACTGTTAGTATGACCCATTTGGATGAAATAAAGAAAATGAAATCTGGAGAGGATTGATGGAAGTGATCCTCAGCCTTCCTTCTTTCTGCTGGCTGAAGAGCTGGGTACTTTATAGTCTAGCTCTGGAGTTAGGCAACAAGATCAAAATACCTGCTCAATGACTTGTCACATATGAATTCTCTGGGACATCACTTCTTGGAGCCTGTTTACCCAAGTACAAAATAAGGTAATCTCAAGACTTGCCTTGTGAATGGTGGGGGTTTTCAGAGAAAGCTGCTACAATATCTAGGTACAGAGCTGCCATCAGTGATGGTACATGATGACATCACAACAGCTTTCCAGGGTAGGCAGTGGTATCTCAGTCTCTGTCTGTCTGTCTTCCTTCCTTATGATGAAATTGTGCTCAAGTTAATTAATAATTTGCCCAAATTCCCACAACTGGTAGAGGCAGAGCTGAAGATTTTAATCCAAGTCAGATTGACTTCAAATTCCTGGCTCTTCAACCCCCTCCTCTTTTGTAACAGCAGGCTGACACCAATTATTGTGCCTCCATGGACCACTCTAGCCCAGTTAACTAAATTCATAGTGACAGAAGAGAATAAAAAATGGTGGATTAATCCACGGTACTGTTGTATTAGCTTTGTGTGAGGAACACTGCCTTCTGAAGAGAGAAAAGCTGAACCACAAAGTAATGACTGACTAGAATGATATTGTTGAAAATCACCACAAAGTAGACGATGCTTAGTGCTGCCAGGGGCATGATTGCATTTGATCCTCTGGGCTTAGGGTTCTTGGAGGACTGAATTTAGGAATGGATGCCCTTGGACTCTGATTAAATTGTTTTTTTAGTTGCCAACATTTAAAAATTGTGGAATTTGGTGTTGAATTATGGGTTCCAGCTTTTGTTAAACTAGTCTGTGACTCTGGCCCCACATTTGCTGCACTGGTGACTCTGGCTGGAGCAGAAGACCACCTGCCTCTATAGTGGGGCAAACGTGCTCTTGTTCACCATAGTCTCTACCTCTCCCTATTGCACCTGAAATGGAAATAGTGTTGGTTGCCTTTTGTTGTTACACAATGCTGTATTTTTCTTACTGTTATACTTGGGAGGAACATACTTCTTGTTCCCACATCTTGGTATTTTTACTTTGGCCCTTATGGATCATGATCCAGAATAAAGAACTACTTAAATTT
>PVLA01012852.1:0-41098 GCA_004027455.1 Hydrochoerus hydrochaeris | reverse complement strand
CACACACACGGCCACACACAGCCACACATGCACACACGCACAGGCATGGCTGCGTAGCTCACCACTTGCGCAGTCGGCTGCCAGCTTAACCGTCACACGCTCAGATTCGTAGGATCCGAGTGAAATACGCTTACTGTGAGGCTTTAGTTGTGACCCAGACGGCTGGCCAGTGGATTTGGGTGCCCCTTAGGACTAAGATGCCCGTCACCCTTTCTGTCTTTCCCCTTCTCAGAGGACCTTCGAGTGCTTCCTTAAAAGAAGAATATAAGGAGCCTCTGCTGTTTGACTCTGGGGATCACTACCCCTTATCTGATGGAGACTGGTCCCCTCTGGAGAAGTATGTATCTTTGGAAGCTCCTGTTACCCCGGGGGTGGGGGTAGGCGGGGGTAGCTGTTATCACAGCAGTGCTCTGTCCTCAGTAATTGCGACCTGGCCTACCCTAACTCCACCACTCACAGGCCCTGAATCCTGGCCATTAGTGTCCAGTGTCTGCTGTACAATGAGTTGCAGTGGACACTATTTACTCTGCCTGCCGTTGCACGTCAGCTGCTGACACACATTTCCCCCTGCAAAGTGACAGCCCTCCCGGCCTCACTGCTTCCCTTTGGGAGAGGAGAGCAGTCACACGTGGCCAGCACTGGGCGAGAGGAGAGTGCTGTTGTTCCTCACAGAGCACATGCTCCAGCCTCATGGCTCCCCACTGATGCCATCCCTGTCCTTGTCCCGTGTTCCAGCACCTACCCCCAGGTGGCATGTCCGAAGAGTGACTCAGAGCTGGAGGTGAAGCCTTCCGAGAGCCTGCTGCGGGCCGAGCCGCACATGGAGTGGACATGGGGCGGCTTCCCCGAGTCCACCAAGGTAGGGCAGCTGCCAGAGCAAACGCCGTGACAGTGGCGCCCCCGAGTGGCCGTAAGCAGCCGCCCCATCACCCGGTTTCAAGAGAAGGGATCCTGCTTAAGGGTGTTAAAGCACTTAAAGGAAAATACAATCTCCACACTGAAATTTAGCATACAAGATTGACTTTTTTGCCAGTTTATAGTGAAGGACAAAACCCCAGAAAAATACATGTTTTGTTTGTTTGGTTTTTTGGTACTGGGGATTGAACTCACAACCTTGCGCTTACTAGGCACGCACTTAAGCCACTGAGCTAAATCCCCAGCCCCAACATATACATCTTAAAGATGTGTGGATCTACTATTGAATTTGCGGGGTGGGGATGATTGTTTTTGAGACAGGGTCTCACTATGTGACTCAAACTGGCCTTGAACCCACTACAGAGCCCAGACTGTCCTCGAACTACAGTGATTCTCCTGCTTCAGCCTCCCTGGTACCGGCATTACTGGCAGGCACCACCACGCCAGGCTGAATTTAGTTTTCTAAATGTAAACTTCACTCATGTTTGCGTTTGTGCCTGGACTTCTCACTGCCCATGTGTTTCAGAGTCAGGCATGGTTATGTTTCCTCACTGCTGCTGTGAGCCATCTCTCTCCAGTGAGTATTCTCCACCCCTGAGTTTCTGAGGTATACTGTCCTCCTCCCATGCAGTCTTCCAAGTTGTGGGACAGTTTAGGGACATCTGTCATCCCAGCATGCAGGAGGCTGAAGCAGGAGGATGGCAAATTTGAGGACAGCCTCAAGACTCTGTCTCAAAAAACACAAAAAGTAAACGTAACTTTTTTTAACATAGCTCTCATAAACACCATGATACAAAACAAATTATAATTATTAGCCTTGCCACAATTTAATTATAAACTGTTTTACACAACAGTGTTTAATAACTATGTTAAGTGGTAAATGAAAAGTTGGGCGTGGCGGTGCACGCCTCTAATCCTGGTACTTGGGGACGCTGAGACAGGAGGGTTGCCACAAATTTGAAGCCAACCTGAAATATGTAGCGTAGCTATCTCTATCCTGACAATGTCTGTGTATTATGTAAAGAATTAGATAGGAAATACCTTTCAAATTAGTTTGATTTTAAACAATTTGCCTTTCCTAGGTCAGCAAAAGAGAAAGGGCTGACCATCACCCCCGCAGGGCTACGATCACCCCATCGGAAAACACCCACTTCCGGGTCATTCCGAGCGAGTACCGCCTCCTGCGGGATGAGGAGGAGGAGGAAGGGGCCCCTGCCGACCCTGTGCATGCCCTCCTGAAGCCCACACCCAGGGCCCCGTGCACACATACGCAGAGCCCAGCTACTGCAGGGTCCCTGGAGGCTCCGCAGCCTCCACTGGAGGGAGACACGGAGCTCCCAGCTGGCGCCACCTCAGCAGAGCCCAGACCTGCAGCAAAGGTGGACTCGCCGTCCAGGAAGAGAGGTAACAGCAGCTCGGCTCTGGATCCCAGTGACCTTTCCCCCCAGTAGTGAGGCCCCTTTCCACCTGTGTCCCTGATCTGAGTTGTCGCCCTGGGACCTGGGCGCAGTGACTGTGGCACCCTAGCTCTGAGCGCAGGCAAGGAGACCCGCGGGGTGCAGCCAGGTGGCTGCGGGCACCCATGCACATCTCCTTCTGCATCCGGTTCCAGCCTGTGTCCGGTCATGGTCGGGTGTTAGGCAGATCATTAGGTGCATGGGGAAAGTGTCACCGGGAGCATTGAGGAGGTGCCTTCCTGGCGGTGGGGTGGAGTCCAGCACACAGGCGACAGCACTGCTCTCCTCCTGGGGAACCGCCAGGCAGGGGCTGGGAGGAGGGCTCGCCTTCCAAGCCGGCCTCGGAGCCCTTCTCGCCCTAGCCTAGTGCTGCTTTGCTTGTTTGCAAGTCCCGACACTACATGCAGGCTGCTGAGAACTGATTTAGTGCAAGTCTGCAGTCTCACTGGGAAGTGTGTGTGCAAAGTGACACCTGCGCCCTGAGGGCCGTGGTGGCAACCCCGTCGCTGCCCGCAATAGCACGGCCTGCACCAGCACTCGCATGCATCCTGACCCTGGTTCACTGCAAGAGCCCAAGGGAGGTGGGGCCCTCACCACCCTGTCGACATGGAGACGGGAGCCACTCTGCTGCACGGTCCTGCCGTCCTGGCCTCAGTGTTCCCCAGCTGTGGCCAGCGTGAGCCATATGTGTCACTTTAAACCTCCTCACGGCCAGCTGTTGACAGGAGGGTAACCAAGTGAGATGACATCTAGTGACATCTTTTTGAGGCATTGATCCTGAAACATAATTTCCATATGCAATCAATGGAAAAATGAGATAATTTTGTGTTTTTTAGAGTAAGTGGCATCTTTTACATTTTTAAAATCTTTATTTCCAAGCATAGATCTTTGGAGTTAAGGTACTTGCATGTTTCTAACGTACCTGCCTGCACTGGCCACCTGGGCACCGTGTAGATTCCTGCTCTGTGCTGACCTTGGAGCTTCAGCAGTGCTTGTGCTTCCCTGTGTGCAAACTCAGGACCTTGTACTGACACCAGAGTTCCTTTGCGTGAGCTGGGACACCAGAGAGAGACCAGACAAGCTTCGTCCATGCCTGTGAAATGCGGCTTGGGGCACCTCACAGCCCACCTTTGTTCTTCACGGCTGTTCGTTTTCTGACCACACTGTAAGTTCTTAACATCTCGTATGTTTTCCGTAACACACAGGCGTCCACAAGCGAAGCCAGCACCAGGGCCCTGATGACATTTACCTGGACGACTTGAAGGGGCTGGAGCCTGAGGTCGCTGCGCTCTACTTCCCCAAGAGGTAGTGGCTCCATGTGTGCTGTGGAAGGCTCTAGGGGTCTGTTCCCTGTGTGTTGCCTTGGGGTGCACCTGCTGGTGGTTTAGATGTCCACACAGCGTGTGTGTGCCTTGGGGTGTACCTGCTGGTGGTTTAGATGTCCACACAGCGTGTGTGTGCCTTGGGGTGCACCTGCTGGTGGTTTAGGTGTCCACACAGCGTGTGTGTGGCTTGGGCTGGAGTGGCATGCAGTTGCTCAGCAGTTTTGATGAAGGTGTCTCTGAGCGACACTATTACACCTACATGACCACGCAAGACTTCAAATGAGCAGTTTTTATATTCAAGACAAAGTCAACATGTTTTGAAAAACTCATCAGCGTCTTTTTTATTCATTACGTGTTTTTAAGAACAGATCCTTGCTAGGGTGTGGTACCTCTGTTATCCCAGCACTCTGGAGGCTGAGGAAGAGGATTGCCGAAGTTCGTAGCATGTCTTTATTTAACAATACCTAGCCAAGAGTGATTTTCCTCCCTGGGAGGTCTGAGACCTGGGCTGCTGAGACCCTGTTCCGGGTTGTGCTCCCACTGGGAGTCACACGAGTGCCCTCCCTGTCCTGCTGGTCCTCCCCTTAGGGTGACTCAAACCTGGGTCTCAATATGAGCTCAGGAGCTGTCTCCCTGCGTGCATTCCAGCCTCACAGGGATTTCACGGTGTGTCTGCCCTGAGGAATTGCTCGGCTTACTTCTCCACAGAGGGGACGGCTCCACGGAGCCACGTGCTTCAACGTGTCTGAATGAAACACTGAAAAGCACATGTCATCTTTCACTGAGAATAGAAGGGCAGGATCGATGTGACCAATGAAATTTTTAACAGATATTTTGGAAAGTTTCTTAAAATTCCTTTCTAGCTCTGTACCTTAAACTTGTCTCAAAATAAATTACATATTTCATTTGAAGTAATGGGGTTTTTAAAGGTGAGAAACCTTAAACTTTAAGATTTTTGTAATAGGAAAATTAAAATGTAAATCTAAAAGTCTTTTGGAGGAGTTTGGGGTCTTCTATGTAGAGTATCATGTTCCCCATGAATAGTGGTAATTTAACTTCTTCCTTTCCTATTGTTACTGCTGTTTTTTCCTTCTCTTGTCTAATTGCTTTGGCTGAAGTTTCCAGAACTATACTGAATAAGAGTGGTGACAGTGTACATCCTGTCTTCTGATTTTAGAGTGAAAGCTTTCAATTTTTGTTCATTTAGTATGATGTTGGCTGTTGGTTAGTCATAGATGGCTTTAATCAGATTGAGATAAAGACAATCTATTCCAATTTTTTTTAAGAGCAGAATATGTTTATTGAGAGAGAAAGCTTCTGTCTGAGAGAGACAGAAGGGGTCCTGAGTAAGTTGCCAAAGACTTTTCTAGGGACTTACGGAGCAAAACCCAAGGTGAGACAGGTCCAAGATGGGGAAAACCTGGGATCTCGCAAGGCAGACAGGCATAAGGTGGGACAGAACTGTGGTCTACCAGTAAGATTAATTGTTCAGGTAGAATTGACCAAATCAGGGACATGGAGAAGTGAGTCACATAGAAGCAGGCATGCTTACGGAGCAGTGACTCTTCCTGTAGGGGCTGGGATGGTGGCTCCTGGCTTCGCCAAGGTGATCCATACCTATTCAGAGTATCAGTCCTTGGGGTGTGGTTGCATTTGTTTCGTCTATTCCAGTTTTTGTAGGCTATGGGAAATGACTGCTTCTCAAAGGTGTCTTCCAGGTATAGTCAGTTGGCTTTTGGGTTTTGAGTCTGTTACAGAATCCTTCAGCTTACTGGGGCTGAGAAGATGCTGCCTACTTGGCCCAGCCCCTGGTTCTTTGTCACTGGCCCACAGTACTTCTGTGACCCTTAGGCAGTGTCAGTCTTGGTGTACCAGGAAGAACAGCTGGTTAGAACAGTTATGTCACTGTGGCTAAAGTGGTCCAATCCGCAGTGACAGTAGCCTCAAACACAGCCACCAGCCAGTACAGTCTTCCCCTCTGCTGCTGTCTCTCCAGGGAGGCCTCTGGGGCTGTCAGCAGTTGTGAGTGTCTACAGATTTGAACGGCTCCTCCCAGACAGGGAGCCCTGACCCAGGGACAGGGCTGTGCTGGCCACCTCCCCCTTCCACACTGAAGTGTCTCTCTTGGCTCTCCCCATGGGCTTCAGTTCTTGCTTCAGGTCCTTCCTGGCTCCAGGTGAGCCAGCTCCCTCTTTCTCTTCCCTGTGTTGCTACAGTCCAGTGTCTGGACAGCCACTCTCAGAGAGGCTCTTTCTCTGCTGCTTAGCATTCTGCCATCGTCCTCATTCGACCTTTTGAAGAACCAGCTCTTCAATTCATTGACTGACTGTATTGTTTCCTTAGTCTCCATTGCATTACTTTCTGCTCTGTTCTTTATAATTTCCTCCCTTGTACAAGCTTTGAGCTTAACTTGTTCTTTTTGTAGAAGCTTGAGGTTCAACATTAGCTTGTTTAGTTGAGTTTGTTCTGTTTCCTTAATGTGGATATTCACCACTATAAATTACCCTTGTAGAACTGCTTTCATTATGTCCCTAAGTTCCAGTATGTTGTTGGCATTATTGTTTAATTGTATAAATTGTCTAATTTCTTCTTCAATTTTATTTGTGACCCATTGGTTGTTCAGGGGGATGTTACTTAATTTCCTTGTGTTTTTGAAGTTCTTATGGTTTCCTTTGCCATTGATTTCCAGTTTCCTTGTACTATGGTCTGATAATATGCATGGGATAATTTTAGTTTCTTTGCATTTTCTTAATCTTGTTCTGTCAGTTACTATGTGGTCTGTTTTTGGGAAATGCCCTGTGTGCGACTGAGAAGAATATGTAGTCTAATGCTGTAGGGTGAAATGCTCTGTAGACATCTGCTAAGTCCTTTTGTTCCAGAGCTTGATTCAGTTCTAACATCGTTGATTTTTTTGGGGGGGGGGTCTGGTTGATCTATTTGCGACAGTGGGGTACTGAGGTCCATTATTATATTAGCACTTCTTTGATTTTTTTACGTCTGTTAATGTTTTTATATAGTGGGGTACACTGGTATTTGGTGCATATATATTTATAATTGTTATCTCTTCCTTGTGGATTCTTTCCCCTACCAGGATGTAGTGACCTTCTTTGTCTCTCATAATCAGTCTTGGATTGAAATTCATTTTGTCTGCAAATAGAATAGCTACCCTTTCCTTTTTTCTGGTTCCTGTCACATGGAGTATTGTTTTCCATCCTTTGACTTTGAGTCTGTGAATCTCTTCTTGAAGGTGTTTCTTGTGTGAAGCATATTGTTGGATCTTCTTGATCCACAGGAGTCCCTGTGGGAGCTCAGGTTTGGTGACAGAGACCCAGGCCTTGGGGTCGGGGTTGTTGCTGGCCTGGCCCTGCTCCTCACCCGGTGTAACCACAGGCCCCTTGATCTCCACTCAGTGCTGGCTGGGCTTCAGGGCTGTGATCCCACTCTTTGCTGCTGTTATGGAAATTTCCTCCCAACCCAGGTTTCTTGTGGTGCAAACACAGGCTCTGGTCTTTTTGAAACTGCTTCCTATTCACAGTACGTCTGTACTCACTCACACTTACTACTAAACTTTGAGATTGTTTTCAAAAGATGATGTAGTTTCACCAGATCTTATACACAGTTGTTTTAAACAGACATTAAAAATATTGGCTTTTTTTAATACAGTACACTTGAAGTTTTATAACAGTGTTATTGTAGGTGTGACATTAAATATCTATTCAAAGATGTGGAATAGTAAGCATTCATGACTAGGAAACACAAGGGCCATTTTTCTTTCAAATTTACACTCCATGCTGAGCGTGGTGGCACATGCCTCCCAGTAGTTGGGAGCCTGAGGCCACAAAATTGAAGACAGCTTGAACTACATAGTGAGTTCAAGTCCAGCCTATACTACATAACAATATCCTGCCTCAAAAAAAAAAATCACAAAATTAATGCTCTGGTGCCAAAGGTCTCTGTTCTGGTCACCTCTGGAACCTGGCTTCCCTGTCATACCCAGAAAAACAAGTGTTGGGGAGCCGCATCTTTGGTTCGACACCTTGGATGTGTACTGTAATCCCGCATGCCTGGAAGGAAGGTGTTCTTTCCGCCTGTCCCTCCTGCTGTCCCCTTTCTGGATGGGTGGAACTGCTGCAGGCCCCCTCCCTGCCCCAGCTGTGTGTCTGTGGGGAGGGGATGACTGTGGAGATGCTCTCTGAGAGCAGCTGGACCAGCTGTTTCCCTGCGGGTGTGTGCACCAAAGCTCAGCCCAGGGAGCTGGGGTCAGGGTCCACGCGTTCTGGTCATGGAAATGTAAATAAGTGCCTGTGCTATTGCTCCTGTCATTAAATCATAAAAGCCGGAGTTGACCTGTTTGTTATGGTCCTGGTGACTTGGATGTGTACTGTAATCCCGCATGCCTCCCCATCCGTCACTCTGCTGTCCCCGTCACGTGACCCTGCACACACACACTTGACCCCATCATCCCCCTTCCTTTGTGGAGCCTGCTGCTGCCCATGCCCGTGCCCATGCCCGTGCCCACAGAGGCCGCCCGCCAGCCGGGCCTCTGCCTAACAAAGCTTCCCCTGTGTCTCTGCACAGTGACTCGGACCCTGGCTCCAGGCAGTGGCCCGAGTGCGACACGCTGTCCGGCTCCCAGTCCCCACAGTCAGTGGGCAGTGCAGCTGCAGACAGCGGCACTGAGTGCCTCTCGGACTCCGCCATGGACCTGCCTGACGTCACCCTGTCCCTCTGTGGGGGCCTCAGCGACAATGGGGAAATTTCTAAAGGTACACGAAGTGGCCTATGCACAGGGCAAAGAGCCCACCCATAGTCACATGGGAATGCAGGCTCCAAGGAGCTCGCACGTGTGACCCTTGGTGTCTTCCTGTGACAGGGAGGCGATGGAGGCAACTTCAGACCTCCCTGCTGCTGTTCCTGGGCAGGAGCCGAGGCCTCTGTGGGCCTGGGGTCCATCGCCCTCTGGGAAGGCCCTCGGGGTGGTGCTCAGCAGCCAGGAAGCCCATGGGCCCCAGTCCTTGGCCTTTCTGTCTCAGCTCGGGACAGAGCAAGCCGCCCAAACAGTGAAGGAGCCCTGCAGAGCCGGGAGGGTGGGGGACCATGGGGTGGTCCTGCCTGCCTGTCCCCACGTGTGTAACCTAAACTCCACATCTCCTCTATTTGGCAGTGGCCAACTTTGCTCTAGGCTGGCACCACCCCCCAGCACCCTTTCTGCCGCCCTCCCCTCCTGAGGGTCTGCAGGCCTGGCACAGCATGGCACTGGAAGGCCAAGTCCCCCACCCCGCTTCCCACACTTCAGCCTTCTTAGCATCTTTGCTTTTTACATCTTACAGAAATTAATGGTATATGGTGGCCGCCAGTTCCTTCTGGGAACAGAATTAAATTGGCCACATTCTTTTTATCATCCTCTGTCTTCACTACTTTTCTCTCATTGCTGAGACAAAATACCCAATGCCCAAAGTTACAGAAGGAGAAGTTTATTTGGCTCACAGTTTGTAGAGGTTTCAGGCAGTCATCGGCTGGCTCACGGGCAGGGTGGCGTGACAGGAACAACCATGCATGGTGGCAAATGACAGCAAAAGCAGGCGACGTACACAGTGTCTCTCTGCCCCTTTTATGGTCAATTTCGGCTGCTAGGATTGGAGTGGCACCAAACCAGTCAGCCCATCACATGCCCTGAATCCCAGCATCACACATCTACATCAGCCACCTCTGCAAAACCCCTGTGACTATTCGGGGCTTTGAGGGACCCCTAGACACAGCCATAACACCCTCCTAGACCCTCGTTTTAAACATTTCTATGAGAGGGTGGAAAAGACAAAATTGGAATAAAATACAAAATTCACTTTGAAATAAATGTAGTTTGGTAGAGTTTCTTATGAAAGGAGACAGAAGCGTCAAGTATCGTGCACAGCCATCCCAAGGACCGTGTGTGGGGGTCTACACTGCTGTGGGACAAGCGCAGGCTTCCGGTCCTGGAGCAGCTATGCCCACGGAGGGGTCCCTCCTGGGCATGCGCTTCCCATGGTTCCGGGTGGTGAGGCCAGCACCCTCTGCTCAGTGCCGAGCTGTGCTTTGCTGAGTCACGGTGATGTGCCCGTCACTTGCCCTCTCGTCCCACACCTGCCGTGATGGATTTTCTAAGTCTCCAGGCAGGCTTCTTTGTCCTGTTATTTGGGTTAGTTAGTTTTTTTAATTGGGGGAAGAGCAAACAGAGCTTTTCTTTTTATTCAGGAAAAAAACCTGACATTTTAGCTTTAAGATTAGCTTTTTTTAAGGACTGGGATGTAGCTTAGAGGCATAGGCACCTGCCCAGCAAGTGTGAGGTTGTGAGTTCCATTCCCAGTGCCAAAAAAAGAAGAGTAGCTTTTTGGGCAGGGATGTAGCTCAGTAGCACTGTGCCTGCCTGGCGATCGTGAGGTCCCGAGTTTGATTCCTGGCACCGCCCCCCCCCCAATTTGGTTGGTTTTGGAAGGACTTATTTTAGCCTACAATTCCTGCAGTGTGGAATGCTGTGATAATCCGTTACAGGCATGTCTGAGCTCCTAACCAAACTGACCGTAATCATTCGCCTTGCAGAGAAATTCATGGAGCACATCATCACTTACCACGAGTTTGCGGAAAACCCGGGACTGATAGACAATCCGAACCTGGTCATACGGATTTATAACCGGCAAGTCCCCGTCTGCTCACTGTGGGGTGCTCCTGCAGTTTTGGTTTTCTGTACAAGTGCTGTTGTCACTGTCACACTTCCTCTCACACGCAAGCAGGGGCTGTGACTTTGAAGACGAAGCCTCAGCTCCGTTTTAACTGAGGCGCTGCTGCGCCATGGGGGTTTCACTGCCTCGTCCCAGTGGGGTTGTAGCAGGGACTCTTGGTGTGAGAGAGATTTGGTCAGTCATACTTTTGTGGGAAACCATGGGCAGTGCCAGCTCCTTCTGTGCTCCTTCTACCCCCCTCCCCAGCCTGCCTGCCCCACGTGGCTCCCACTGTCGTCATGTAATGGTTTTGCACAATTTTCATTTCTCATAGCTACTATAACTGGGCACTGGCCGCGCCCATGATCCTCAGCCTGCAGGTTTTCCAGAAGAGTCTGCCTAAGGTGAGCCAGCCGCCCACACACCGAGCAGAACCCCCAGGGTGCGTTCCTCAGCAGGCGCTGGGCTGCTCTGGTAGGATGGAGCTGCTGTAGGTGGCTGCCAGGGTATTTCACACCACAGTCTACCAGTGAGCTGCGCTGCACTTCCTGTATTTTTACTGACGACAGCTGTGTGTGAGACGACTGTGTGTGAAAGCGCAGAGGTGGGGATGGGGAGCAGCCTGGTGCTGTCGCGCACCAGGCCCGGGAGGAGGGTGGCAGCTGCAGGTCGTCAGTTGAGTCGGGAATGGGGAGAAGAGGGTGGCGAAGCGTGACGCCTCTTCCTTAGGCAGCTCGATGAGGTTTCTTTCTGATCTTGGCATAAGATGCCCTGTCCTGAGAGCTGCCCGCTGCAGGGCCCTGCACAGGAAGGGAGGTGGGCGCCAGCCACCCTGCAGCCCCAGACTGACAGCATTGGTGTTTCCAGGCCACTGTGGAGTCCTGGGTCAAGGACAAGATGCCAAAGAAGTCCGGGCGCTGGTGGTTTTGGCGGAAGCGGGAAAGCATGACCAAGCAGGTAACAGACTGGGAGGCTGTGGGGCCCATGGGCTGGAGATGGGGACTCTGTGGTATCACCCCAAACCTCTCGGCTAGATTCTCTGCCATGGGCAATGGTCACCATTTCCAAGCGAGATGCTAGAGTGGCCCTGTCTCCATCAGGCATGGTCCCTGCTTTGGCTGGTGCTGAGCTCCCCAGGGGTGGGTCGCCTCTGGGCCTGGGACCTGAGCCCGGCCACTGTGTGTGTCTGGGACGTCGCTGCTGGCTGTTGGGGTGCTCACATGGCAGCGTGTGGCCCTTGGTCCCATTCCGGGGCTCCCGAGTCCCCATTGTGGGCTGGGGTCCTGCAGCCTCCTGGGGGCCCTGGTGGAGGGGCTGGATCATGCCACTGCTGTGTTTCTCTTCCAGCTGCCAGAGGCCAAGGAGGGGAAGTCGGATGTTCCTGCAGCCCGCGATTTGCCCGCCAGCGCCATGGAGCCAGCCAGCTCCAGGTGAGCCCCGGCCCTGCCTGCCCTCCGCTCCGCTCATGCTACTGCTCGGTTGTCACAGCAGTTGATGGGTTTAGCTTTAGTTAGCAACGTCTCTGTCCTTAGACAGTTGCGGCATTTGGTGGCCCATCATTCCCTTCTTGGAGACTGTCCTTAGCGCAGGGATGGATACTTGCTTCCCTGCACTTTGGAGTCCATGCCATACCTCAGGGCATAGTAGGGTGAGGGCTGGGACCTTGGCACTGTTGAGTCCCTCATGTCGAGGAGCCTTGTCCCCAGCAAGGGAGGCGTGAGGGAGACCCAGGGTCGGGTTCGGTCAGGTGCGTTATCATCTTCCTCGGACACCAAGTGGCGACCAAAGGCCATGCTTGTGCTGTCCTGATTCCTGCCATGTATTTCTGTCCCCACACACACACCACAGTGTCTAGCCCTGAAGTTTATCTTCTTGGAGCTCAGCCTCTCCCTGGAAAGGCTGTGAAGTACTTCTCACCAGCTTTGTAAAAGCCAGCAACACTGATACTGTCTTTCATTTGTACCTATGGAAACATACATACCCTTGCTAATAGCAGTGACCAGGGTGGCAGAAAAGAACCAGCTCAAGCCATTCCTTACGTCCCTGCGCCCCAACTCGAGCAGGCTGAAGGGGCTGGGCAGCTCCAACCCGTGTTTGGCCCAGGAGCCACGCGCGCTGGAGCCCGGCAGTGGAAGGCTTTGGGCCTCAATGGCAGCACCAAGGGCCTGTGTGAAAAGCTGGGCAGTGACAGCTTGGTGTTCGCTAGGCTGACGGAGGATGACACGTCGAGCGACGAGGGATCCCAGGAGCTAGAGGAGTCCGTCGCCGCTGAGCCCCTGCCCGCAGAGGCCCTGAGCCACGGCAGCAGCCCCTCATACAAGAAGTCGCTGCGGCTCTCCTCAGACCAGATCGTGAGTCCTGGGACTCGGGGTGCCAGTGACATCATGCACGTGCTGCCACTGCCGTGCCTAGCCCCCGGCAGGGCCTGTCCCATGCCACTGAGCAGCCTGGGCATGGCAGGCGAGGGAGGCATCCCATTGACTCCGAGCGGGGTGGGGGTCCTGCTGGGAAGGTAGCGGGGCGGCTGTGGAGGTCACCGCAGCCCTAGGAAGCCCAGGCTGCGCGGCCAGGACCCCACCTCGTGGCTGAGCACTGTGCTAAGCCCCAGCCCTCACCTCTTCTGTACCTGGTGCTTTCTGCAAAGGCGAAGCTGCAGCTGCACGATGGCCCCAATGACATTGTCTTCAGCATCACCACCCAGTACCAGGGCACCTGCCGCTGTGCCGGGACCATTTACCTGTGGGACTGGAATGACAAGGTCATCATCTCCGACATCGACGGCACAATAACCAAGTGAGCGTGGCCTGCCCGTCTGTGTGTGGGGGGGTTCCTCCCTGGCACTGCACCCCAGTGCCCGTGTGTGCCGCGGTCACCGTGGGCAGCTTTGGAAAGACAAGGTCACGTGGCCTCCGGATCCTGGCCTTACCCAGGCCACAGAGTTGCAGAAGAAGAGGAGATAGCCGTCGATCTCCAGAGTCCCTGCCATCTCACACTGGCTGCCACTGGGCCCGGCCTCCTGACTGGGCCCCCGATGCCTCCACAGGTCCGACGCTTTGGGCCAGATCCTCCCACAGCTGGGGAAAGACTGGACGCACCAGGGCATCGCGAAGCTCTACCACTCCATCAACGAGTGAGTTCCCACTACAGCCGTCCTCGCATATGTGCGGTGCATTCCTGACCCAGAGTCCTGCACTCCCCACCATGTGAGGAGCAACTCGGCTGTCCTGGTGACTGGGCCACCACCTCTCCTGGCATCATCCTCATGACTGCATCCTTCACCTGGGATCTAACAGGACAGCCGATGCGCGGTTCTGGTTCATTTCTTGGATGTTTCAAAATTCGGTGTCCCTGAGCAGTTGGTGTGGGCACAGGGGGACCAGGGGCATCCTCAAGGGTGACTGCCTGGCCTTTGGTGTCCCCCTGTTCAAAATGGGCCAGCCTGTGCCCCTGTGGCAGTACCCTCGTCTCCCCTGCCAGGGAAGGGATGCTCCTAACCCTGTCGCTTGCAGCCTGCGTCCATACAGAGAGGGGTCTGTGACCCCGACCGGCCACCTGTGGAGCTCAGAGATTTGCTTTTCAATCCAGGAGGAACAGTTTGAACCTTCTGGACAGAAAGCTGTGGGGTTCATTTCCTGTCCATAGGACAGGGAGTGAACAGTATGTCCCGTGTCCCCCAGGAACGGTTACAAGTTCCTGTACTGCTCCGCCCGCGCCATCGGCATGGCTGACATGACCCGTGGCTACTTGCACTGGGTCAACGACAAGGGCACCATCCTGCCGCGGGGTCCCCTCATGCTGTCACCCAGCAGCCTGTTCTCCGCCTTCCACAGGTGCCTCCAGGCGGGTGGGGAGGAGGCAGGGCCCCTTCCACAGGCGCTGATGCTAACTGCTGGCCTTGGTGACCTTCCTTTTAGGGAAGTGATAGAAAAGAAACCAGAGAAGTTCAAAATCGAATGTCTGAATGACATCAAGAACCTGTTTGCCCCCACCAAGCAGCCCTTCTATGCCGCCTTTGGGAACCGCCCCAATGTGAGTGTCCTGGCCCCGACTGGAGCTGGGGTTCCGGGGTCCCCCCCTGCACCCGCACACTTGGCTGTCACCGAGCTGCAGCGGAAGCCGGGAGCCTGGTCTGCCCCAGAGCTACACAGTGCATCCCATTCCACCACCCAGCTTTGCCTTGCGAGATTTTGTTTTGTTGTGACAAGGACTGAACCAAGAGCCCTCCTGCTGAGCTAGGTCCCCAGCCTTTGTTTTTGCTCATTTGGAGACAAAGTCTCTCCAAACTGCCCAGCCAGGGTTTGGGTTAGAACCCTCCTGCCTCCGCCTCCCAGAAAGCTGGGATCACAGGCCTATGCCACAGTGTCCAACTCCACTCTAGGTTCTAGGCTGTGGCCTTGGGAACCCTGGGGCCTGGGCTTCTCTTCAGCTGCTGGCTCCCACCACCCCTGGAGCCTGAGGCCATTAGATCATGGGCAGAACTCAGTCCCCATGCTCGTGGTCCCTGTGGAGTCTCCGGTCCGATCTGTGGCACTCACTTCCAGTCTCTCCTGCAGGACGTCTACGCATACACACAAGTTGGCGTCCCAGACTGCAGGATCTTCACCGTGAACCCCAAGGGAGAGCTGATCCAAGAAAGGACCAAAGGGAACAAGTCCTCGTGAGTGCACCACGGGATGTGGGGTGTGGGCCACCCTGAGGGCTGAGCGGGGACAGCTGTCCCTGCGGCCAGCCCTAGGGAGGGTAACCGCCCGTGCATCACCCAGGTACCACAGGCTCAGCGAGCTAGTGGAGCATGTGTTCCCACTGCTCAGCAAGGAGCAGAACTCCGCCTTCCCGTGCCCCGAGTTCAGCTCCTTCTGCTACTGGAGGGACCCTATCCCTGCTGCGGACCTGGACGACCTGGCCTGAGCCACAGCCACCCGCCCGCCCCCACGCTGCCCAGGCCTGCCCTGCCCTCTGGCCTGTGACCCCAAGGAGGAGGAGGAGGGAGGGCTCACCATGCCCTGAGCTGCAGGACTGAGCAGGAGGCACAGGAGCCCTGCGAGCCTGCTCGCCTCTCCCAGCCTAGGCCGCCATCCGTCCTGTCTGGGAGGAGAGCCCTCATCAGCCACGCATGTGGGGCAGGTTCATGGAGCCACGTCTGCTTCCCAGGTCTGCAGGGACAGTGGGAGCCGGGGACACATGCAGAGAGAGCTGTGCAGCTGAGGGCGTCCCAGGAGACGGGGCCTTTGTCCTCCTCCCCACTGGGGCCGCCTCAAGTGGCCCTCGGGTCTTGCTTGGTGACAGGACTTACAGTCCTCTGCTTCCAGCTCATCAGCAGGGTGGCACTGGCTTCAGGACCAGCAGCAGCAGTTCTGCACGTGGGGCTAAGGGAGCCTGTGAGACCCACAGGGACACAGCCTTCGTGATCACTGCAGCACAGATGGCCTGGCCATGACAAGCTCGTGTCGGACACTGGATCTAGCAGCACTGGTGACACTCCCTGTGGCAGTCATGGCCAGGAAGCTGCTCAAGGGGGGCTGAGGGGACCCCGGCAGCCTAGGGCCTGGTCCTGCCATGCAGAACATGGAAGTCAAGGACCCAGTCAGTGTCCACACGTAACACGGGGGCTTGAGTTCACGTTTCCCAGAGTGAGACGGAGGGAGCACTGGGGACCCGGAGAGCATAGCCCTGCTTCCCGTGCTGGTCCCTGTGCCCTCGAGGGCGCCTCGGCTCCTCGGCGTTTCTGCCTGGGTAGTTTGTTCCCTTTCCCCACGACATTTCTCCTCAGACATGGAGCCTCCCAGAGCGTCCGCCACTTGTCCCCATGTCAGCGGCCCAGACCTGGTCAGGCACGGCAGAGGGGACGCAGGCAGACTCCGAGCCGAGCAGTGCTGCGGTGGGGCGGAGCTGCGTCTGGGCCGGAAGCCCATTGCCATTTGGTACAAATGACATTCGTTCTTTCTGTGAAAGAGAGATGCCCCATGTATCTGCACACGCCCCTCCGACGGCAAGGCGGGGTCACCGCTGTCTTCCAGTGCCGGGTGCACTCCTGGGGAGGCCCCTTCCCACCTCCGGGCCACCAGCTGCACAGCACTGCCCGGGCATCAGCACTGATGACCTCGCGCGTGCTGCGGAGCTGAGGCCCCAGCCACTGTCCCGAGGAGCGGTTAGGGGTGTGCCATGGCCCTCTCCAGCGTCCCCCTTCGCTGGAGCCCTGCTCTCCGGGGGAGAGCACAGGAGGCTGCGTTCCAAGCTCGGTTAGAGTAAGTGTCCTTCCCGGGCGGGCGGGGCTCCGGTGTGGCCTGGAGGTGGCTGAGACACCGTTCTCCCCAGGTAGGAACCCGGCCAGCTGGCCATGGGCACGGCTGCAGGCAGCAGCATCCCCCATAGTTGTCCGTCATCGTGAGTGCGTGCTGTCCTCTGAGCTGTGGCAGAGACACCTCTAGATGAATGGCTCGTATTCTGGTGCAGTGTTTGATGTTCAAAGCAAAACGTTACAACAATAAACAAGCGTAAAGCCGAGCGGTTTGGCTCTTTCTTCCAGGGACATTGAAACCATCTTCTCTGTACCTCGGCCAGAAAGCGATGGTTTCCATAAACCAGGGTCTGACCTTTGCTGCCTGAAACAGATCCACAGGAAGGACTGGTCTCTCTCGGGCTTATTTTAGAGGATGGGTTCCAGAGAGCGCGACTCCGAGTGGAGCCAAGGGAGCCCCAGTCTGGGGGCTGCTGCCACCTACCCCTGCAGGGTGCCTGGGGTCCCACCGACTCCCCCTTGGAGTGTTCCCCCAGCTCTGCGGTCCATGCCACATCCCCAGCGTGTGTTGGGCTCATGGGGGAGGCTTTATGTCCCCTCTGCTTCGAGGGGTCCCTGCACTGTGGCCGGAGCGGGGTGACAGGGACCGTGGACTCTGGGTTTGCATGTGGGTGGGGAGCCCAATTGTGAGGCAGCAGACTGGACCCCCAAGGGACAGCACCCAAGTTGGCTTCCCAGTGCAGGGCCCACGAGTACAACAGGGTGCACATGCAGAAAGCAGGTAAAGCCCTGCCTCGGGCCAGCAGGCAGGGCCCTGGGTGCCTGGGACACAGACACCCCTCTCCTGTCAAGCTGCAGAAACCCGCAGGCAGTGCCTAAGACGGCACCCCGGGAGCCTCGCGCCCATCAGGAGGTCATCACCACGTGTGGCATCTGGCTCGGTCCTTCCTGCTGGCGTCACTTAGCCGTGTTCTTTGCCGTCTGAAGGCGGCTGGGCAGTGTGCCATGCAGGAATTGGGCACCCTGCTGTGTGAGCTTCCTCTCATCTCCCCGACCTCTCCCAAGCCACAGCGCCCTGATTTCAGAGGTTGGACATCATATGCACATACAGTTGGGTTTAATCCCAGCTCCGCCAAACAAGAGGCCCCGAGGGAGGGGCCGGGTGCCCTGTCCCTGCTGCGGGTGGCCGGCTGTCCTGGGCAGCCTGCTCCTGGCAGCCCAGCCCTAGAGCGCTTGCTCCCTTTGCACTGGGCACAGGGAAGAAGACGAAGGTGCATGTGATCGCCACCTGGGCTTTCCTGGAAACCCTTGCTGCCTGGGGTTTTTCCATGAGTCGCCTCTAGGACAGCCAGGGATGCTGCGGCGACCTCTGGCCACTTTACTGCCCCAAGCACTAGACCAAGGATGGCACTGTCTCTGCCATGCTTAGACCAAGAGGCCCCAGCTTTAAAATGGTGCAGCACGAACCTGGGTCCTACCACTTCCGCTCGGGGCTGGGGTGAGGGCCTTCGGGGCGCGTGGCCCCGTGACTCCCTTCCCAGGACACACAGGGCCTCCCAGCGGGGCGGGTGCCACCCGCACACCTTCCCGGGCTGCCCTTCCCTCACAGCTGCCCTTGCCGACCTGTGCCTGGCCGGATGCAGGGCAGGGCCGCTGCCCGCGAGGGGCCCTGTGCAGCCGCAGCCTGCTCCGGCCTCTTGCTGCTCAGAGCCCCAGTCTGTAAAGCCGCGTCTGTCGGCCAAGCAGCGAAGTGCACTCGGGCCCGGGGGGCCTAAGCACATCCGGGCTCACTTCAGCCAAAAGTAGTTTTGCGGTCAAGGTTAATTCGCGCAAGACAACGCTCTGTGACCCTCAGAACTGTCACCCCCGAGCCAGAAGGAACCAGGCGGAGAGGGAGCACGGCGGACGTCTTTATTGACACTCCCAGTCTTGGTGCTTAAGTCGCACCAGTCATGCCAGGAGCCCAGCAGGCTTCAGCACGGACAGTCCCTGCTGTGTCCCCGGCCCGGCCAGCGCGAGGACCCGCACCAGACACTCGGGTGCAGTGGCCGGGCATCTTCAGTGTCTGGACTTCCTGCCTGCTGCTGGGTCCGGGCGCTCGGGAGCCGGCCTGGGGCCAGGGAGGGAGGGAGGGGACGGGGCCTCCAGGCCTCCCCACCGCCCGGCCCCAGCGCTCCGCCCTGCGGTCCGCGCCCTGACCGAACCCACGGAGTCGGGGCCTGCGCGCCTAGAGGCGGCCGAGGAAGGGGTGCAGGAACACCCCGCTGAAGGTGGAGTGCATCTCGTCGGAGTCGGTGTGCGCCAGCCGGCCGCCCGTCACCACGACGTTGACGCCGTCGCCCGCCCTGAGGTGCAGCACCAGCTGGAAGGCGCCGGGGCCCCCGCAGGCGAGCCCCCCGCGCGGCCGGTGCGCCTCCAGCAGCTCGCGCCTGTACCCGGCCGTGTGCAGCTGCGCCACGCCGGCGTTGGCCACCGACAGCACCGCCTCCACGTAGGCGTCGCGCTCGGGCGTCAGCGTGGCCGTGATCAGGTAGCGCCCGTCATAGGGGGCCGTGAAGACGCCTGTGGGGAGGGAGGGGGCCGTGAGTCCCAGCGCCGCAGAAGCGGGCGGCAGCCTGGCCGGACCCCACGTGGCGGCGCTGCGCCCTGAGCACCCGGCACGCTCCCCTGGGACGCGCAGAGCAGCCGGCACCGCGGAGAGGCCCCCGCAGCCGTGTGCGGCGCCCCCTGCCGCAGCCCCGCGTCCACGGAGAGGAAGGGTCACCGAGGTGTCTCCTGCGGGGTCCTGGCCCGAGGTGCCCCACGTGCCAGTGACCAAGCCAAGTCACTGCTCCCTCCACGCGCCTGGGCAGCGGAAGGTGACTTCCACCCGCGAGTGGTCTGAGCCACCAGAGAGAAACCAGCCAGCTCTGGGTTCGGGGGGCCACCCATGGCACAGCAGGAAGAGGCCCGCGCAGCCGCTCACCGGTTCTGGGGTCGTAGACATCGCCGTCGTTCACCAGCACCTTGTTGAAGAGGACAACGCCCCTGTCACTGCGGAACGGCTTCTGTGTGAGTCCCGCGGAGAAGGACACCAGGCCAGGCAGCAGGAGCCCTGGGGGAAGGGCCAGCTCGGTGAGCCCGGGGCGAAGCCCCCCAACTCTGAGACAAACTACGTGTCACACCCAGGGGACGTGGGGACCACGAGGCTTTGAGGGACCAAGAGGTGAGGCTGGGTGAGGTGACCCATGCCTGTAATCCCAGCATTCAGGCAGGAGGCTGAGGCAGGAGGATCATGAGTTCAAGGCCAGCCTGCACTATACAGTCTCCAAAAATAAATAACTAAAAACCCAGCGAGGCGGGGGTGTAACACTGGGGAACCCTGGAGTCCTAGCCCTCGGGGTATGGGGACCACAGCACCCAGCCACCAAGCCCAGGACACAGAGAGGGGTGATGGGGGACAGGAAGCCCAGGCTGTGCCCAGCCCCGCCTGGCCCCACCACACCTACCTGGGGCGGCTACAGGCGGCGTCTGGGGGTACCCTGGAAAGAGAGGGGTGTCAGCACCGTCTGTCGGAGCCGACAGCCCAGCACTGTGAGCCTTGTGAGACTGAAGCAGCAGACATAGCTCCACGGTGCAGGGTGCTGTGGAGGCAGAGGCCGCTGTAAGCCTGGCCTTGGGAGGCTGAGGCAGGAGGAGCACCTGCGCGACCTAGGGACTTAGGATTTCGGGACAGGGTCGCTGCTCACTAAAGGGCTGGGGCTGTAGCTCCAGTGCAAAGGCCCTGGGTTCGATCCCCGGGACCATCAAAACTTAAACAGCTGACCAAGGACCCTGGTGCTGCCGGTCCTGGTCTCCACAGTGACACAGCTGGCCAGGCAGCCTGGGGTGTCCCATCCCGGGCACGGGAGGCACTGACCCCAACCCCGCAGGACCCAGCTCCCTGAGGGGTTCCCTGGGGCGCCTAGCCACCTCCGCCAATGGCCGCTAACGCCACAGCCTTGCGCAGGGCACACTCCCATGTGGCCTGGATTAGGGACATCAGGGACGTGGGGTCCCATTCCGGCCTTGGCTGGCACACCTGCTGCCCCTGCCATGTTCCTTTGCCATCCCCGGGAGCACCTGGCCCTGCCTGCTGGGTCCAGTCCCAGGACCTGCGCCACAGAGGGGCCAGGAGCAGTGACAGGTCCCTGCCTGCCTGTGCTCCTCAGGGACGTGGCCACAGCGTCCCCAGCCACTGCTGCGGGGAGGGCACTATCGTGCCAACCCCCACCACTCCAGCACCCTGGCGGCCCGCAGGTGGCCCCCAACTGTCCCCTGCCTGTGACGCCCCTACACCCCCAGTGGGCTTACCTGGGGCACCCGCATAGCCCTCGGCGCTAGGCTCAGGCCGGCGACCACTCTGCCCGTCCACGCCCCGTGGCAGGCCCTTGCCCCACATGGCCTTCCTGCCTGGGGGCCCAGCCTCGCCCGTCTCCATCACCACCCCGGTGGCGCCTGGCAGCAGGGGTGGCCCTGTCCAGCCAGGCCCAAATGGTGCAGGCAGTGGCTGCTCCGGGGACCACGGCACCAGGGGTTGTTTGGGCAGCACCTTCCGCTGGTCTGTGGGCCACTGTCTTGTGGCATCCTTGGGGGACACCGGGCTTGGCTCAGGCTGAGGTGATGCAGCGGTAGCCTTGGCTGGCACCTGTGGGGTCTCGAGGCTGGGGGACACTGCAGAGGGCTTCTCGGCTGCATGGAGGAAGCAGAGGCACAGGATTACCAGGTGCTTGGGCCGTGTCCCCACCTCGGTGACACTGCCAGCTCAGGAGGTGCCATGGCCAGCTGGGAGCGCCACCCGCAGACAGCATCTGCTTGGAGCACATAGGGACAGCCTGCCCCGCATCCGCTGAGGACTTTGGCCTCCCTGCATCGAGGGATGGGCTCCCCACTCCAGCACCCCGAGTCCCCGATGGCATTGCAAGTCTGCGCCATCCTCCGCCCGCAGCCTCTGAGGTGGCTGGGCTCGGGGGTCTCAGGGGCTCGGGGGACTTCGACACCTCCCCTCACAGCTGACGCGGACCCCAGCAGGCAGCAGCTCTTTCCCTCCCCTACACCCCTCGGGCCAGCAGTGACCAGGGCCACTCCAGTGAGGACCCTCTGTGCCCCACCGCTGACTACTGGTCACCAGGTCGGCTGGAAGCTGCCACCTTGGGGCTCCGTGCACCTCCTGGGACCACCTTTCAGGACCTCTGCAGTGGCCCCAGCCGAGGCCCTGCACAGTGCAAAACACACACCCAACACCCAGGCCATGGTGAGATAGTGGCAGGATGGCACCAGGGCCACACCCCTGTCCAGAGCCCCCGGGACCCTCCAGGGCGATGGTGGCATCCAAGCACCTGCCTGCCTGCCTTGGACCGAACCCTGATTCTGCCGTCCTGGGTCCTTCCCAACACGCCAGGGGCTCAGGAAGACGCCCACCTGGCCCTCAGCACCCAGCCTGCCGGGCACAGCCGTGTGAGGCGGTGATGCCAAGCTGCAGCAGGGTCCAGCACCTTGAGGCTGTATGACTGTGTGCCCTGCCAACCAGCACTTGGGAGGCTGAGGCAGGAGGATTGCCACAAGTCTAAGGCCAACCTGGGCTACACAGTGAGACCCTGTCTCAAAAGAGCAAGGGAAAAAAAAAAAAAAAACAAGGCTTGGGCTGCAGCTACCCGCACACACTGGATCCAAGACGCGTTAACGGCCAGCCCCACCTTGTGGAGCGAGATGCTGAGAATCCCTGCACTGGGACCCAGCGCAGGCCGGCCGTGGGCACTTCCGGCTGTCCTCACCCCGTGATCCCCGCCGAGGCCACCTGAGGTCTGGGTTGTGGAGGGGGCTGGCGAGGCTCCGCCTTGGAGAGAACCCCAAGCTGGTGGCCGGGCCAGGTCCCCTCAGACAGCCGTGGCTCTCAGCCCTGCGCGCTATCTGGACCGAGGCAAGAGAATCCAGAGCAAGGGGCTCCCAGGGCTGGGGGCCCAGGGTGGGCTGAGGCAGGCGGCTGAGGCAGGCGGGCTTCTCTGAGCAGACAGCTCTGGCTCTCCGGACCTGAGAGCCGGTTCACGGTACAGGGAGGAGCAGGCAGCCCGGGGCGCCTCAGGGCTTGGGACACCATGGGCCAAGCCAGAACCAACAAGAGCAGAGACACCCAAGGAGCAGAAAGGCTCTTCCCTCTCCCGTCACTGTGCTGCCCATTCCAGAAGGACCCAGAACAGAAGGTGGGGGGTTTTGTTTGGTTTGGGTTTGGACTTACAGCAATCCTCCTGCCTCAGCCTCCTAAGTGCTGGGATCACAGGCATGTACCGTCATGCCCAGCCACAAAATGCTTTGCCATCCCTAAATTGCAGCCTGGGGTTTGGTTTGCTGGTAGAAATCCCCATGCTGGCTCCAAAACACACCATGCGCAGGCGCAGAGTGGGCAGCAGGTCAGGCCAGGCTCAGGGTCCCAAGAACAAAGGCAGCAAGTAGCTGGGGTGCAGCTCGGGGCTGAGGGGCTTGTGTCCGAGTCTCACGCCCTCAGATCTAGAGGGACTGAGCGCAGCTTTAGCCACAAGTCCGGGGCTTGCTGGTCCCCGCCATGGGACCTCCCAGATGAGGGAGTGACACAGGGCCACCATCCGGGTCCAAGTTCCAAAGCCAGGCCGTGGGGCAGCAGACGGGGCAGTGGCAGGGCCTTGGCAGGCGTTTGGGAAGCCCCGCCCTGGTGGCCCCAGACCACTGACTCCAGGCTGATAGCAAGGCTGGCCGCGTCTGCACCGGGCCTGCTCGGTGCTTCACGGCTTGAAGCAAACAGACGCTTAGAGCTGCTCGGCTCCTGAATGCCGTGGTGGCCGTGGGAGGCTGAGGCAGGAGGGTCCCTGCCTGAGCTGCAGTGCAAGACCCTGCCTCAACGCTCCTCCCCCACAAAAAACATCCTGATGACCAGAGCCGCAGCCCTGGGAGGAGTCACCCCCAGAGGAAATGGGAAGGGAAGTGGGAGAAGAAAGGGGAAGCCGCGAGCTGTCACTAGAGGATCCTGAAACGCTGCTGCGGCCTCGAGACAGGGCTGCCCCTTCCTGGCAGCATGACGCCGGGGAGCCCTCCGTGACCACAGCAGCACCGCCCGCACCTCCCTCCCCAGCGCCAGCACCCCTCACCCTGCGGCAGGGTCCCCAGGCCAGGAAGAGGCCTCGAAGAGCGCGGAGCTGGGTGACACGCCCCCCCATCAGAGTGGGGCGTCCCGGGTCCCCAACCTCGGGCAATACGCAGGCTCTGCCCTGACCTGCGCTCCGTGCCAGGCAGCCGGGCCCTGGCGCTGGGCCACCTCCCACCCCTTCTGTTTACTTCTTATTATCCAAGTCAGGGCCTCACTCAGTTCCCTGGGAGCCTCCTGCCGCCTCTGAGAGTTTCGTGCCTGAAACTGTAGATGCTGGAAGAGCAGATTCTAGGCTTCAGTGCTTCCCAGCTTTCCCCAATTCAGAAAAGGACGAGAGCCAGGCGTGGTGGCACATGTCTGTGAGCCTAGCACTCCAGAGGCTGAGGCAGGAGGATCGCTGTGAATTTGAGGCCAGCCTGGACTGAACAGCTTCCTCCACAGGCTG
Source organism: Hydrochoerus hydrochaeris (assembly GCA_004027455.1). NCBI lineage: Eukaryota > Metazoa > Chordata > Mammalia > Rodentia > Hydrochaeridae > Hydrochoerus > Hydrochoerus hydrochaeris. The sequence continues at coordinate 16,888 of PVLA01012852.1, read as the reverse complement.
AGCCAGGCACAGGCCGGGTGCCCTTGCTAGGGGAAGGGGGTGCATCTCCCGACCTCACTGCCTAAGAATTTCACCTGCTCACACTCAGCCAACACGCAGCAGAGACACAGGAGCAAATGCACCCTGCCCCAGGGCCTTTGCATGTGCTGCTGAGCCTTCCCCCCACACACCCCCTTGGGGCCAAGCTCTGAGCACATTCTCAGCTCCAGTCACGCTGGCCGCCCACAGGGCCCCCCCAACCCTGCAGCTGGCTCATAGTTCCCCAGCACCACCACTGAGGGAACCCAGAGCTTTATCCAGGTGGCTGTCCCCTTGACCGAATGCCCAAAGGCATCAACACAGGGCCTGGCTCGGGACACTGCTGGCCACACGGAGCAGTGGGCGGGCTAGGGACAGCCAGAGTGGGAAAGCAGTGGGTGACTCAGTGGTGCTCCACCTCCTAGAAGCTAAGCAACCTCTGATCCCAGCACTGGGGAGGCTGAGGCAGGAGGATCACTGCACATTCAAGCCCAGCCTGGGCCACACAGTGAGATCCCATCTCAATATCAAAACAGAGAAGGCAAGGAAAGAACCAGCCCTCGCCACCCCACCGGCCTCCTCCCTGGCCCCAACCGCCTGGAACACAGTCCTGTCCACCCCTGTGACGGCAGTGCCAGGGCCCCTGGAGCTGAGACTCGGCTCTCTCCCCAGCCAGGCTCGCCATACGCGCTGCTGGTGGTGGTGTCTTGTTTCAGGTTTATTTTTCTTTTTTAAGACAGGATCTCACTATGCAGCCCAGGTTGGAACTCCTGGTGGTCCTCCTGCCTCAGCCTCCCGAGGGATGGGATTCCAGGCATGTGTCACCACGGCCCACTTTATCTACCTCTTCTCAGTCCCTGCGATTTGATTTCCAGACCTCTGTGTGGATACATGCAGCTCTGAAGGCCGCGCCCCCCCCCCCCCCGTGCTGCCACTTCTGGGTCCTGCCTGTTACCCAGAAGCAGCGTCCACACAGTGCTGGGGTAGCCAGGGACAGTGGCTGTGACCACGCACTGTCCCCGTGACCTCTGCATCCCAGAGCCCCGTCCACAAGCGACCCCTGCAGTGCATCCCAGGCCAGCTACCCCTGCACCAGGGAGCCTGCCTGACCATGACTGGGAACCACACCGGCCACGGTGGCTGTGACCTCAGCCCAGAGTGTGCAGAGCTGGGTCACCTGAAAAACTGAACGGACAAGGTCCAAGGGGACGATGCGAAGAGGGAACTGAGGGAGAGGAGGCCGGGCGTGGTGGTGCAGGCCTGTCATCGCAGCACAGGGAGGCTGAGGCAGGAGGGTCACTGAGTTTGAAGCTAGCTTGGGCTGCACAGCAAGACCCTATCAGAAAGAGAAAGAGAAAGAGAGAGAGAGAGAGAAAGCGAGCGAGCTGAACTCACCCTCTGGCGGCGGGAAGGTGACCAGGTGCTGCAGGTCCGGGGAGACCTGGAAGACGTGGCTGTAGAACTCCTGCACAGAGCTCTGCAGGCCGGAGATGTCCCTGGCATGCGCCCCGAGCGAGCCGTTCAGCTGCCGGACGCAGGCCCACAGCCCGGCCACGTGCTTGCCCAGCCCCTCCTTGATTCTCTGCAGGCTGCCGGCCACCGAGTCCAGCTTGCCACACATCCTCTCCAGCAGGGACACCCGGCCCTCCACCGCGGCCACCCCGCCCTGCGCCCCACGCACCTCCTGGCTGCACGCAGCCAGCTCGGCCTGCACCTGGGCCTGCAGGCCCTGCCACCTGTCCTCCAGCTGGGCGCAGCAAGGGGCCCCAGGCTCCTGCGGGGCCGGGAGGGTGCCCGCCGGTGCGGCCTGCCCACCCTCGGCCCCCTGGCCAGCCGCAGCACCTGCCCCCGCCGTGCAGTCGGTCACCGCCTTCTGCAGGCGGCTCACACTGTCCTCCGTGCGGCTGAGCCGAGCCTGGAGGGCGCCGAGGTCCTCCCGCAGCTGCCGGACGCCGTGCTCAGCCTCCCAAAACCTGCGGTGCACCGTGTTGTTGAGGGCTGTCCAGAGGCTCCGGCTGTCCCCGTTCCCGTCCCCGGGGGGCAGGCACACGTCCTGCACCTGCTCCTGTAGGCGCTGCAGCTCGGCCAGGACGCGGGCGCCGTCCCATCCGGGCCCCTCGGGCCGCACCGAGCCGCCGCTGCCGTTGGCCACCTGTGGGAGGACGCTGCCCAGCCTGTCCTCCAGGGAGTGGACCTTCTGGTCCAGCAGCTGCCGCAGGCCCCTGACCTCACCGTCGATGGCCCCGCGCAGGCTCTCCTCCACGTAGAAGCAGTGCTCCTCCGCGTTCCTCTCCGTCACGTTGATCCTGGCGTCCAGCTCGGCCCACCTGCTGTCGAAGTCCACGTGTGCTTCCGGGGCCGCCAGGCGCTCGAACTCGTTGTCCAGCCGCCCGTTCAGCATCCTGGTGGCCTCGGCCACGCGCTCGATCTTCTGGTCCAGCGCCCGGATCTGGGGGCCCCAGTCGCCGTCCCGGTGGCCCGGCCGGGCTGCGGGGTCCTGCAGCCGCGCGCGCAGCTCGCCGAGCTCCCGCCTCAGGCCGGCCTCCTTCTCCGAGAGCAGCTCCAGGACGCCCAGGTGGCTGCTGCCGTAGTCGTCGCACTGCTGCTGTAGCCCCAGCAGCCTGTACTCGCAGGTGTCCTTCAGGTCGCCCAGCTTGTGGTCCATGCCCTCCAGCAGCTCCTGCCGCAGCGCCTCCAGCCTGCCGTCCACGAAGGCCTGCAGCAGCTCGGGGGCGCTCAGCGTGGCCGTGGGGCCCCGCGCGGCCTCCTGCAGCTGTCGCAGCCGCCCCTTGCCGTGCAGCGCCTCCAGCTTGTCGCTCTTGGTCTTCAGGGTGTCCTTGACCTCAGCCAGCTCCGACTTGATGTCCCTCATGCCAGACTCCTTGCTGGGCAGGACGCCAGGGCGCTGGGCCGCCTCTGCGTCCCCAGGGCCGGCGGGGCCGGGTGTGGGCGGCGGGTGAGGGTCCCCGAGCCGGGTGTCAAGCGACTTGCTGGCATCGTCGTCCTGGACCGAGGCCTTCGGGTGCCCGGTGACGCCTGCCAGGGAGCCCTGAAGGTCCAGCACCGTCCTCGTGAGCCGCTGCACGCGCTCCTCCAGCACCTGGATCTTCTCCTGCAGCTCCTGTGGTCCGGGCCCCGGCTCTGCAGGCCGCTGTGAGGGCGAGGCTTGGGTCGGGGGCAGCGGGGCCTTGGGCGGGGAGGCCTGGCCGGGGGCACCGTTATCTGTCAGGAGAGAGAAGACAGACCCGGTGAGGGAGGCTTCACCTCCTTACTCTCAGGGACACTGAGAGAACAAGACTGGGACCTCACAGCACCCGGGCTACGGTGCGGCGGCCACGTCCCTGTGAGCCCAGCACTCAGGAGGCTGAGGCAGGAGGATCGCCATGGATTGAGACCAGCCTGAGCTGTTTGGTGAGCTCAGCACCAGCCCGGACCATGCAGTGGGACTGTCTCCAGAAATCCAGGAGAGAGAGAGACAGAGAGGACATGTCTGCACCACGTGACGGGTGACCAGCGTAGGGAAAGGCCTGTCACCACCCACACCACAGCCCCCCGCAGCTGACCAAGCAGCACGATGATATCCGAGGCTGGAAGGTGTGACTGCGGCAGCCACGTCGGATGTGACAGCCTCTTCAGGCAACTTCTGACCACGGTCCAGTACCGTCTCCAGCAAGAGGGCCCTGACATCACTTCCCATGAAGAGGGAGGGGAAACTGAGGCCCAGGGACACAGCCCCTGCTCTGGGGGAAGGGCGGCTGGCCACTTCCAGGAACCCCATCTGAGCAACCCCCCTAAAAAAGCATCTGAAAGAAAGAAAAATTATAACCACAGCCCCCGTGACTCAGACAACGGAAATCAACCGAGTCACAGAGAAACCGCAGCGATGGAAAGGGAAGTCAGGAGAAGCGGCCGGAGAGAGGGGCCACCCAGGCGCCTGGGCAGGGGCGGCCAGTGAGTGGCCAGGCGGGGCCAGGGACACGCCTGAGGCGGGGGGGCGACACAGGCGACCTCCAGTGTGCAGCCTGAGAGGCAAGTGGCCATGGCGGTGGGCGCAGGCACCCGAGCCTCCCGCCCGCGTCTTCCCGCTCTGAACTTCTGCACTGGCTTTCCACATTCCCGGGCTCTGCTGTGTCTCGTGAGGAGGTTTTGCTTGCTGTGTGGCCCAAGCTGGCCGCAAAATCAAGGCCCATCCTCCTGCCTCAGCCTCCAGAGACCCGGGAGCATCCACAGCAGGTGTTATGGGAGCCAGGGGTGGCCAGGGGACAGCAAACTGAGGCCCGGCCCGGATGCCTGCGGCCGAAGACAAAAAGGCCTAAATAAATAAATAAACAAACAAACAAACAGGCTGGGCTGCAGTAGAGCCAGAGCCCCAGCTTCAGTCCCCAGTAAGAGAGTGAGTGCAGGACGGGGGACCCCAACCCGGGCTCAGCTTTGCAGCTGTCTCACCCCAAACAGAATGAGAAGGACCCCATGTACCTACTTTTAGAAAGACATAGTTAATTCCTTGAAACTCAGGTTTATGATCTTATTAATAATTAAACAGTAATACATTTGATGCTCTTCTGTGTATTCTTTCTTCTTGTTTTTTTGAGACAGGGCCTCACTTTGTAGTTAAGGCTGGCTTTGAACTATGTAGCCTAGACTGAGTTTAATGCATGGTGATCCTCCTGCCTCAGCCTCCTGAGTGCTGGGATCACTAGGTATTTGCCACCACGCCTGCCCTTTTTCCTTTACTTTCAAGGTACTGGAGATTGAGCCCAGGGCCGCACACCCGTGGGTCTCTCTGCCTCCCCGACCCTCGGGGGACAGCGGGGGACCAACGTTACCTGTGGCCTTTTTCAGGCTGCGTGGCCGGGAGGGCGAGGGGTGTGGGCCCTGGGCAGGGACCCGCGGCCCCTCCTGGCAGTCTGGGCCGCGGAAGCCGGGACAGCATCTCCACTCCAGCTGGGTCACCGTCTTGAACCTGGTCACGTATCTGGGCCTGAAGTTCACACGGTACCTGCGGCGGGGACAGGGCCTCCTCAGTGGGCTCTGCTCAGGGCTGGGACAGCGCTCTGGGGCCACTGCAGGGGGGCACCCCAGAGAAGGGCAGGGGGGCCAGGAAGGGAGGAAAGGGGAGGGGGGCTGGAGGCCGACACCCCTGCCCAGCCCTGCACACACACACCCCGCCCCCCACCTCTGCACCCCGCAAGGCCCCACTGACACAGCCAGGGAATCACACTTAAAGCAACGCATCTCAGTCAAGGACTGTGGTGGTCAGAGGCTACAAGGACAATGACACACAGGACACAGAATTTATAATCCTGTTCTATGATGGTGACCCAGAGTTAAACACAGAAAGTGCTGGAAATCTGTCCACAACACTAAAGACCCAGAATATTCAGCCGAGGGCCTGGCTCCCACAGCACTGTCCTGCCTGAGTCCAGATGAAGACCCAGAGCCCATGACAGTGCCTCCCCCGGGTCCAGCTGGAGGTCCAGAGCCCATGACAAGGACTCACGCCAGTCTGTTTTATGGATCCACGCTGGGAAGGCCCAAAGGTCAGCGGTGGAAGCTAGAAAGTCTATGCCAGCGGGGTGAAGGAGCCGTGCTGGGGCCGAGCAGTCACGCTCAAAATAAGGACCAGGGCTGCCCAGAAAAGCACCACAGCCATCCTCAGGGACACAGAGGTCCCGAGCTCCTCCGACAATAAGCACAGTTGGGTACATGCCCGGAAGCCAGAATGACGAGTTTCTCCTGGAGATTAAACGGCACACGTCTTCCCCTCCGAAGCCAGGAAGCGATGCTTGATGTAAGGACCAGAGCTGCCCCAAAGTGAACTGCAGCCACCCTCACCAACAAGGTCCCCAGCTCCTCCGATGACAATGGCTGAACTCACACCGGGGAAGCTGGTCATGACCAGCTCCTCCCGGAGAACCAACGGCTCAGACAGCAACACTTAGAGAACCCACAACGCCCCGCTCTGCTTCGCCACATCTCTATTTATGCTGCCAAATTTCCTCAGGTGGAACAACTGTGCTCAGCACTGTGCTGATTTAATTCAGCTGGTGTTAAATTGACCAATTTTTAATCCATAACAAGCCCGTGTTTCTACTAATTCCCCTCAGGATCCTCTCCCGGCTTCAACACCCTCGGGCCCTCACCCCTGCCACTGTCTCTTCTTTGTCTGAGACACAGTCTCCCCGTGTAGTTCCGGCTGGCTTAGAACTTTGTAGCTCAGGCTGGACTCTTACATGCAGCAACCCTCCTGCCTCAGCCTCCCAAGTTCTGGGTCACAAGCCTGCGCCGCCACGCCCTGCACTGGGGCAGGTGTTTCTGAAATGCAGCATTCACTGCGTTTTTGATCACGCTGCGTGCATGTACGGCCCTCGGTTCCCCCACAACCCCGGCTGCGGCCCTGCCCGAGGTCCCGGAGGATCGCAGGGCGCCAGACGCGGGCTCAGGCCACGCGGGGACATGGTGCGGGGACAGCGCCCTCCTCCGGGCCGGTCTCATCGCCGGTGCCGTGGAACCCCGCACTGACCCACAGGGACTCGACGACCCAACCCGCGCGTGCATGGCCGAGGCCACCCAGGCTCAGGGGAGGCGGGTGGGAGCAGGAAAGTGACCCAGGCCGAGGCCTCCAAGACCTTGGGGTCCCCACGAGAGCAAAGGATGCAAAGCATGGCGGGGCTCACCTGTGAGCACAGCGCTCTGGGAGGCCGAGGCAGGAGGGTCATGAGTTCCAGCCTGGCCTGAGCAACTTAGCAAGGCCTGTCTCAAAATAACAAGCAAACAGCTAGGACCTGTGCCCGGGGCGTCCCGCCCCCTCCAGCCATCTCCCCAGGCTCCTCTGCACTGGGTGGCACCTCCAGCCCTTTCTTGAACCTAGGTCTCAGTCACTCAGTTACTCAGGCTGTGCTCAAATCCGTGCCCTTCCCGCCTTGGCCCCCCAGAGTGCTGGGATTGGGGTGTGCACCCCACACCTGGCTTGAAACTTCCCAATGTTTTCCCTTGTTTTATTGGTACACTTTAGATCTACACAATGACACCACAGGGCGTTTCTGCCCGCACGTGACACATCTCCGCTGTGTGTCCCCACCCCACCCCCCAACCCCGCTGCCCCTCCTGCCTCCCAAAGCCTCTCCCCACCCGCCTCCCTCGGTCCCTTCCGCTTTGAACGCTCCCTTCCTCTCCCCACTGTCTAGTGCACAATGTCACCCCTACTGACGCTCTGTACACTGCAGGGCAGTGGTTAAAGGTGTGTCCGGTTTACCTCACTTAAGAGTACGGACTCACGGTGCCTCCATTACCTATAAAAATCTGTTTACCTTCTTTATGGCTGAGTAGTACTCCACTGTATAAAAATGCAACTTTTTTATCCATTCTCAGTGGCTGGGCACTGGGGTTGTTTCCAAGATCTGCCTCTTACAAACTGTGCTGCTATTTCTAGACAAAGTGTCTGCCTTACTGTGGGTACTGATGAATAATTAGTAGTCATTAAGTAGATTAATAACTGATTAGTCAAACAGTGACTAGTGATATTACGCCTACTTCTCCGGGTGTTTGGGGAGCCCAGTGTCCAGGTCAAACCCCCAGGGACTCCCAGGTCTGACCCCAAGCAGAGGGGACCCTTGAGCCCTTCTAGAGTAGACCCAAGCTGAGCCCCAGGCCCAGGGTGGCGATGAGACGCCTGCCTCCTCCTGCGGCCTCGGCCACCCCACAGGGCCGGCGCCATACAGCCGAGGGGAGCAGCAGAGGGAGGGTGCGTCCTGGGGCCTGGAGGCAGCAGCCAAGCCGGGCAGGGAGGCCGGCTCAAAGGCCAGAGGTCCTGGGGACACGGGCTTGGCAGCCTGACATCCGCAGAGTAGGACTCACCCCCGCCATAGTAGTTCATCCAAAGGGTGCGGCAAGCCCGGTGTGGTGGTGCTCACCTGCCATCCCAGCACTCAGTGGGGAGGCTGAGGCGGGAGGGTTTCAAGGTGCAGCCCGGCCTGGGCAACTTAGTGACTTAGCAAGCGAGACCTGTGACAACCATCTGGTTATTCTGTGTTTGGGCTTTTTTTAAACCATTGATGAATGAATAAATAAGCAAGTTCTTTGTATTTACTGGTACTTTGCCGAAAGCAAACGCAGTCAGGCAGTAGAGGCCACAAAGCCCAAAGTCGGAAGTGATTTCAGAACTCACTGAAGGAAAAGTGGCTTTGCCACCAGGCAGGAAAACTGCAGGTCCATCCACACCCACTGTGTCCTCCTGGCGAGCACGGCTGGGCACAGCAGCACATACCTGCCATGCTGGCACTCAGGAGGCTGAGGCAGAAGGATCTCTGCAAGTTCAAGGCCAGCCTGGGCTAGATAACAAGGTCCTGTCTCAAAAACACCAAAATGAATAAATAAATTAAAACCGTGTGTACCTAGAGTCTGCAACCAGGCACCAGACCCCACTCTCTCATGGAGGCCCTGCTTGCCGCTGAAGACACAAACCCAGAATCAGGACCTCTGCCTTTTCCTGCAGCCAAACACACTTTTAATCAGACATCTGCGAGAGAAAGTGAGGACTCAGGAGCCCAGAAACGGGGCCTTTAAATCCTAAAGATCGATGTCCTTCTGCAACGCAGCGCTTGCCTGACACCCCAAGGCTGGCTCTGAGCCCCAACTGAGATCACAGGCGCGCGGGAGCCGGGACCAGGACCAGAGTGCCAGGGTCCAGACCCGAACCCAGGAGGCCGCCCGCTTCCCATAGCCCGGCTGCAGGGCGGTCAGCCGGGTCAGCCTCGGGCCAGGCTGAGTCCTCCCGATTCCTCCCGGCCTGGGGGCAGCGGCGCCTCCCTTGGTTTTCAGCCCTGGAGGGGTGGGGAGGGCGCAGCTCAGCGACGATCCGGACTTGGCAGAGGCTGGGCTGGCGGGGACGGGGCCCCCCACGGAGGGAGTGCTGACCTCATCTCCAGGCGGCCGGGCCAGAGCCACTTCCCCAGCCCGGGCCCCAGCCACTGGGGTCCCCAACTCCCCCAGTCTGCAGGCCCCGATAGGCTGGGAGCCCCGCTCCCCACTGCTCCCCACACCCTCCCCAGCGCCCCTGCCACCGCCCTGGGCCAGGAATCCCAGGGCTGCGGGCCCCACCCTGGTGAAGTCACCCCAGCCCCGAGGAGTGAGCGGCTGGGGCATCTGCTGCCCGGGCTCAGTGTGACGTGGGCCTCGGAGCCACCCGCACGGCTCCAGCGCTGCCCTGGCCTGCCCGTCCCGCCCCTCCAAGGGGCCAAAGCCCGCAGAGCCAGCAGGAGCCTGGCTCCCTTCCCCGCTGCCAGGCGGCGCCCCTTCTTCTGCCCACCCCACATCCAAGAGCGGCTTGATTTTTTATTTCTATATATTTTTTGAGACAGGGCTTCACTACGTAGTGCAGGCTGGCTTGGAACTCACAGTGATCCTCCTGCCTCAGCCTCCCAAGTGCTGGGACCACAGATGTGCACAGCCGCCCACCATGGGGACAGCTGTTACCCAGCTCTGGCCACAATGTCCCTCCTGCGGCCTCCTGTGTACCGGGGGTGGGGACCCAGGCTCTGCAGACAGAGAAACGGCTCTTCCTGGGTGCTGATTCCACCTCGGCATTTAAAACATCTGGGACCGGAAGACACACAAGCAGTGGGGTGGCTTCCTAACCCGGAGGCGCTGGGTGGAAGGGGAAAGCGTCCTTCCCAGGCTGGGCAAGCAGTGACACCCAGGCCCCACGTTCCCCCAGGGCATCCCCAGCCCCCACCCACAGCCCTCTGGGCCTTGGGCGAGCTGAGGCCACAGGTTTTTAGGGCTGGTGACAGCCACAGTGGCGCCCTCAGAAGTCACTGTGTGGAGCCGCTGGTGAAGCCCGGGATGCGTCCCTCACCCACGCTGGCCTCATGGAGGGGAAAAGGTTCCAAGCCACATCTGTTAACAAGCTGGAAATCTACGGCTTGTGTTCCCCTTCCTTAAAATTCAGTTTAATTTTTAAAATAAAAATTACACAGTTTAGCTAGGCTTGGTGGTGCACACCTGTAACCTCAGCACTCTGGGAGGCTGAGGCAGGAGGATCACAAGTTTAAACCTGGTCTGGGCAACTCAGCAAGACCCCGCCTCAAAAATTTAAAACAAAAAAAAGCGGGGTGGGGGGAATGTAGCATAGCACAAAGGCCCCAATACCGCAAGAAGAAATTTAAAAGATAGTAAAAAAGAAATGAAACAGTTTGCATCTTGTTGCTTAACAGCTAAGATCCTTGGATTGAGTCCATTTCTTGACCCCCTGGTGGGGACGCCCACCCGTGACTCAGAGGCTTTGCTAACATTCTATTCAAACAATTTTCGCAAATAAAATACAGTGCACCCTGGAGTTGTGACCAGCCTGGCAGCCAAACAACTCTGGTCAAGACCGGAGTCTTGAGTCAGGGCCCAAATGCCGGCCGCCTGTGCTCCCAGAGGGTCTCGGATCCAGGTTTAACCCTCACAGTTCCGGCAGGAGCATGAGCGTGTCCTTTCCCGCGGGGCATCCGCTGAGCAGTCCTGCGCCAGCGTCTCTGAGGGCCCTGAGCTCAGCAGAGGGGCTGTGAGGCCGCAGGGGAGCCCGAGGACGAGCTACAACCAGCCTCCGGCACACACTGGGCTCGGAGGTCAAGGCTCCACCATACACAAGCAAATACAGTATTTACAAAGAAGCCGCAAAGTTAGCTTTTAAAGGTTAACTACCTTTTTTTTGTCCTAAACTCACTATGTAGCCCGGGCTGCCCTGAAACTCAGTGACCGTCCTGCCTCAGCCTCCCAAGCGCGCCGCCATACCTGGCAGCTGTGCATTTTTAGGGTTTAACTGTCTCTGAGTTCATGGGCACCTCCCAGCCACCCGGCACCCGCTCGAGGCTGCAGGACGGGAGCCTGCAGGAGAGGGCAGCGGGGTCCCAGCCGCACATGCTCCACTCTGTGAAACCCTAAACCCTGACCCTGGAAGCCGCCCTGATTCCTGAGACGGAGTAACCTAAGTGAGAGCCTCGCTGCCGTCTCCCCAGCACACACCCTGCCTGGAGTGATAGTTCCCGTGTGAAAACACGAGCCGTGCACCCTCGTTCAAAGCTAACTGTCTCCACTGCTGACACCCGAAAACCACACTCAGCCCAGTTCTGGAGAACCGAGGGGAAGTCACGCGAGCACGAGTCCCTCCGCTCTGCACACATCGTCGTGGGCTCCGGGGCTTCCCCTGGGCCCCACAGGGCACAATCATCACACCCCTCTGGGGACCACAGGGACCAGACACGATCCGTACAGTGGGTGCCACAGCAGCACCAGCTCAGCCCGAGGAGACCCGAAGGGGTCTTTAAACCAGGGCCTCCTGGGACCACATGTGCTTCTTCTGTCTGCCAGATGGGGAAGAACAAGTCGTGCGTGAGCAAGTGTAACTGTCACAGTTGGCCTCTGTGAGAAGCCCGAACCATAAGTAAAGGAGCAGATAAAAGGTGGGTAACAGGAGGCCGGGGAGATGGCTCGGCAGCCCGGCGCCTACCCGGCGAGCGCAAGGCCGTGAGCTCAAACCCCAGTACCAAGGAGAAGGAAGCAAGACCTTTGGCAAGTAAGAGGGACCAAGAGCCAGAGGGAGGGGTGGAAAAGCACTGAGATGAGTTACGGACTCGCACCGACGCCCCAAGATGAGTGTGATCATGTGTACTGCCACCGTGGCCCAATAAAGACAAAAATTTGAAAGATCACAATTAGGTCAGCTAACATAAAAGAGTCCAGCAGCAAAATAAAATAAAATTCCTGTGCGAAAAAGTACTTGGTTTGTTTGCTTGCTTGTTTAAGACAGATCTCACTCTGCAGTTCAGGTTGGCCTTGAACTCGCTACCTGGCCCAGGCTGGCCTACCATGCATGGTGATCCTCCTGTATCAGCCTCCCAAGTGCTAGGATTACAGGTGTGTGTCACCAGACCAGGCCTGAAAGCACTGTCAAACCATGCAACTTTATGAGGCTCACATACAGTGTATTTATCGTGTCAATCATGTGCATGTAACTAAAAATACGGGTGCTTGTGGTAACCAGGGACTATGTCCCCCCACAGAATGCACTGGAGTTCCTTTCTAAAGGTGGCAGTGATGAAGAACGAAGTTCTGATTGGCTCGTGGGTAAGAGCCATGGCAACACAACCGCCAATCAACCCCTTGGACTCCTTAGGGACCAGGCTCCGCCTACCGGCGCCTGTGACTAAGGACCACCGGGCCTACTTGGAGACGGCCGGGCCTACCCTAGCCCGGGATGCTGCCGTGCGCTGGCAGCGGCCAGGGACCCCGGGCCAGTCTCTGGGCAGCCCCGCCCCACCGTGCACTGGGCGCCAGCTTAACTTTTCTTGTGCATGTTTGCTTTAGCCACGGTGTACACTTACTGAAGAGAGAAAAGTAATCCGCTCTGCAGGGCGAGAGCCGGCTGGCAAGCAGACTCCCAGAGGCTCCCAGGATAAGGGTCTTTTGTGACCAAAACTCCCAACTGGCTTTCCCTGCGTGCAGAGAAGTGGGAGACAGTGGTCCCATCAACCATCACTTCTGGTGCCAGGTTGAAACTGGCCCCAGGGAGATGCTGGGCAGCTTCCTGGCCATATGCAAACGAAGGATCAGAACAGTGTGTTTTGATTGGTTGTGCCCACATGCAAATGAAGGATTGAAAACTGCGCTTTTCTGATTGGCCCACAGTGGTCCGCGTGTCCTCTCTCTTTAGGAAGAGACCCGCGTGCCAGGGTAACTTCCCGAAGCAGGGCCTTTCCGGCCTGCAGGTGATCAGGTCATCCCGAGGTCCCCAGGAGAGAGGCAGCTGCACCTCTGGGCCCTGCGGGGAAGGGGCGAGTCACGCACCGAAACGTGTGGACAGCAGGTGACCCGGGGGGCCTCCGAGGACACGGCATACGCCCATGAGACGTGAACCCGGCCGCCACTGCCTGCTGCCCCCTCTGGACCCACACACAAAGCCCCCAAGGCTTCCCACTCCCAGCGGCCTCTGCTGCTCCTGCCTGGCCAGGAGAGACTGCCCGGCTTCGAGCCCGGGCCGCTGCCCACGGCTGGGCCGCAACCCCGCTCCCAAGTCTCCAGATCACGTCTGTCTCGGTGCCTCAACGACCACCAACCCGAGGGCAGGGGTGCGTCCTTGCCGCGTCCCCACAGGGGACGAGAGCCGGCTGGCAAGCAGACTCCCAGAGGCTGCTTGTGTCACAAACGCCTAACCTGGCGCGATGGCGCGCACCTGACATCCCAGCCCTCGGGAGGCTGAGGCAGGAGGTTCACCGCTAGTTCAAGGCCAGTCTGGGCTACACAGTGAGTTCAAGGCCAGCCTGGGCTACAAAGCGAAACCCACAAACTAGGCTCAAGGAAGCCCTGCCCCACCCCCACACCATATGACACCATATGACACCACTGACTTAAACTCTAGAAAATGCAGAGCGCTGCATGGACAGCAGATGGGTGGGTCCCGGGGAGGAGGAAGGGGGGGGAGCCCAGGGAGGGGTCGTGGCGCGGGGGAGCCCGGCAGGATCTCCACTGCAGCTCGGTTCCCTGGGTTTGCACGCGCTACCAAAGATTAAATTTCAGTTTGCATAAACCGCACCTCAGGAAAGCCGTGCTGGCAAAGCGCCTGTCACTTCCTCACCGGCGCAGCTGTGGGGGTAGCTGGGTGGCAGCGCCAGGCACACGGGGCCCTGCGCAAAAAACAGAATCGCATCTTCGCGCGAGGCCGGCAGAGCGCCAGCGTCCCGGCTCGATCGTCCACTATAAATGCCCAGTTAAAGAGAGCGGAAGGCAGTGTCACTGCGCCTTGCGCTCGGCTTCCCGGGAGGATTGCGCAAGCCGCCCGCCCGCTGGGCCCCCCTCGGCCTGGGCAGGGCTGGGGCGCGCGGCCTCGCTGTCCCCACCCGAGGCAGCCCGAGGCGGTGTCCCGGCCCGCGCGATTCGCTTAGGTGGGGAAAGGGACGCGCAGCTGGGCCGGGGCCTGGGTGCGCAGCGGGGACGGAACCAGATCTGAGTCCCGCCAGTTCTCCAGCGCTGCCACCGCTCTTCAAAGGGAGCGAAGCCGGGCACCTGCCATCCTGGCACTCGGGGAGGCTGAGGCAGGGGGATGATGCCAAGTCTGAGCCCAGCTGGGGCAACACAGCAATCCAGTGAGGACTTGTTTCAAAATAAATAAAACCTAAAAAGCGGAGGGGACGGAGCCGGGGCAAAGGGCCTCGCACAGATTCCGCGGAGGGCACCAAGAGAAAAAAGGAAGGAAGAAAACCAGAGGGCGAGGCTGATTTCAACCGGGCCTTAGTGCCTCGGCAGCGGGCGTGGACCGCTGGGGACCACAGCGCCCCGCCCGGCCTCCCGGGGTGGGCCAGGCCCCTCCACATCACCTCCTCCAGGGTTCCCTGCTATTTTTAACCCACCAGGGGCAGAGCTGCCAGTTGGGAGAAGTGAAAAGTCCCACAAGCAGCGATGAATCAGATGTGACAGGTGGGGGTCACCCGGGCCAGGGCAGAGTCCCAGCTCTGGGATTCAGAGCCCAGGGCCCGAAGCGGGTGGCCCTGAACACGGAGCCCACCCCGGACACACACTCAGCACACAGGAAGGAGCTGTTTCCTAAGACAGCAGAGGCTGGGGGTTGGGGGAGGCCTGGGGAGGCACCAGGTGCCTGCAGCCCTCAAGGGCGGCACAGGACACAATGGCACACGCATGTCATCCCAGCACTCAAGAAGGTGAGGCAGGAGGGTCACCTGAACTGCATAGTGAGACCCTGCTTCAAACAAAACAAACAAAAACAGATGCAGCACAGTTTCAATCCTAGGTAGCTTTGTCTGAGCAGTCTGAGAGCTCCCTCACCACAAGGCAACTTTCCAAGGGACTGGGTTTCTCCATATGGAAATACAAAGTAAAACAGGTCTCCCCGGGCAAGGGCACGCACGCCTGTCACCCCAGCGCTGGGGAGCTGAGGCAGGAGGTCCACCCCGAGTTCGAGGCCAGCCTGGGTTGCCACAACACCACAGGCCTAGCTCCCTGCTGGCCTTGAGAGCCGCGGCGGCCCGGGGTGCTACATGGTTCTTATTACAAAAGCTGCCCGCCCAGAGGCTGCTCTGGAAGCCAGAGCGAGGGAAACATCTGCCACCTTCCTCCCTGCCTGGTGGGGCCTCGGCCAGGCGCTCCCAGCCCTCTGGGGTCCCGGGCCGCTCACCCTGGACTTAAGTCTTGCCCCGATTTGGTTAAACGTGAAGATTGAATCATCTGGTTTCCAAGCAGCTAAAATAACTCGAGAAAACAAAAACGCATCACTTTTCACACAGAAAGCTCGATCGCCCAGGGTGACACACTCTCTCGTCCCTGGTCACCCTGGAAGCGGCAGGGTGAGGCGAACCCCAAAGCCCCGCTCTGGTCCCAAATCCACCGGTTTCCCAAGGACTCGGCCCCAGTCCTGGACAAATCCTCTCCCACCTGACCATGGGCCAGGTCTCTGCCACAGGGTGAGGCACCCACCACTGGCCATAGCTGTGAGGTCCTGTCCAACTGACACATCCTGGCTTGGGGCGCATACCCCTTGTGTATCAGCCCTCAGGGAGGCTGAGGCAGGACAGTCCCAGCAAGTTTCAAACCAGCCTAGCTACACCCTGCGTCAAAGACCACCCTGTTTCCCAAAACAGCACGTCAGCATCTGCGAGGCCAACTACATTGAGGGGGATAGTGTGACTGTCCCCCTGACATCTCACTGCCTCGGTGACAGTGGCTTCCAGGTGGGAGGAAGCCGAGGTCTGCAGAGCCCCCTCTGTGCAGACTGCGGCCCCGTCTGCCCACCTGGAGCCCTGCGCCACCTCTGCCCGGGCACGTTTCCCAAGGCCAGGAGCCATCCGTCCCCGGTGTCTGTCCCTGGTGTCGGTCCCCGGCTGGGACAAACCACTCATTCTTAGTGGGAAACAATGCGTCACATGTCCCCGCTGCCTCGATGTCCAGTGCCCCGGATGCCAAGGCCAGCTGGTGACGCCCGCGTGGCTTCTGCCCACAGTTTCCTGCCTCTTTTATTCTCAAGATACCAAAGTTCTTATCAGCGAGATGGGCAGCGCACTCCGCTGTCCTGAGGCCCGCGCCTGACGGGTCCCCAAGCCCGCAGGAAGCGAAGACAGACTGTGTCTGAAACAAGCCAGCCTGGGGCGCCCTGGCACCCTCCTGCCTCAGCCTCCCAAGCGCTGGAATGGCAGCGCCCAGCCCGAGTGTGACAAAGCCGGAGCCAACCCGGCCGCGGGTTTTCCCCGCGAGGACGCAGCGGGGGTCGCGCGAGGCCTGTGCACACTCAGGGCCGCGGTCCCCCCAGCCCGCGCCGCCGTCCCGGCCCCACTCACACGAGCGCCGCGGGGCAGGGCGCCTGGCCCCAGGGGCAGCCGGGCTGCGCCTGCAGGAAGCTCTCGCTGCCGTCCAGCACCGCGCAGCTCACGTTCCTGCTCACGATGTGCGCGCAGCGGTTCCTGCGGGGACAGAGGGCAGGTCTGCTGGGGGCGCCAGGGAGGCCGAGGCAGGAGGGTCCAAGCTCCAGCCCAGCCGGGGCGACTGGGACCGGGTCCCGGAGTAAAGGGGCCG
This sequence comes from Hydrochoerus hydrochaeris, assembly GCA_004027455.1. Classification (NCBI taxonomy): domain Eukaryota; kingdom Metazoa; phylum Chordata; class Mammalia; order Rodentia; family Hydrochaeridae; genus Hydrochoerus; species Hydrochoerus hydrochaeris. Next base: position 307 of record PVLA01012852.1, on the reverse strand, counting down.
GGGGTGCGGCTGGAGGCGGGGCCCGGGGTTCGCCCCCAGCGCCCCAGAAGAGGAGAGAACGGGGAGCGGAGGGGACGGGACGGGACGGGGCGGCGCCGCCCTCACCTGCGTCCCGGCTGCGCGCCGCCCAGGCCCAGCCCCGCACCGCCCAGCGCCGCCAGCAGCAGCAGCGCCGGGGGCCGCATCCTGTCCGCCGCTCCGCGTTCTTCGGCCCCGCCGCGCTTTTAGCCCCGAGGGCGCCGCGCGAGCCCCGGCCCCGCCCCGCCTAGGCCCCGCCTCCGCCACGCCCAGCTCAGTCCCGACCCCG
>PVLA01012851.1:0-41141 GCA_004027455.1 Hydrochoerus hydrochaeris | reverse complement strand
GTTTAGAGAAATTTCTGGAAAATATTGATTCAATAGACAAAAATTACAGAGGTATAGAAATATAAAATGGAAGAATTATGTTACAGTTAAAAGAAAATTCAATCTGTCAAGGCAAAAGACATTATTAAAAGAGAAGCATTCCTATTTGTTGATTCTTGATGGTATTTCCTTGGTTATTGGATTTCTATCCTGGAAATTCTTATCTGTGGCTTCTCATGTTTCCCATGAGGTACCTTCCACTATCTTCAGAGTTTCTGTTTTTAAACCTAAGTCTGGCCTACTTTGCTTTGATCTCAGAACAGAGGGAGAGACAGGAACCCAGTTCCAATGGTTGGCAGGTAGCTCCTGCACTGTTTGTTAAAGAAGCTCTTTTCTCCAGGGTATGTTTTGGGCTATTTTGTCAAAAATTTGGTTCCTGGGTTCTTTCTGAGTCTTCTCAGTCTTCTTGTGTTCTGTGGGCCTGTGTATCTATTTTTGTGCCAGGATCATGGTGTTTTTATTGCTAGGGCTTTGTAGTAAATGTTCACAGAAAAAAAGATTGAACTCGAGGCTATCATGTGAGGTTAAATTAGTCAGATACACACAGTGAAGTCACATGAATTCTGCTACCTGAGAGATTTAGAGATAAATAAAGAATAAAACATGGTAGAGGTGGTAGGAAACAAGAAGACTGTCTTACTGGAGATGAGAAAAAGGATGAATAAGGGGGTAGTAGGGAAGAGAACAACAAGGTCTATGCACAGTCCTCCAGAGGAGTATGCTTATGATCCACTGCACACACACACTAAGAGTCTCATGAGCTAGACAGGCACTAAACAGACACTAATTTAAAAAGGGAAGGAAGGGAGGTGTTGATGAATATAGTCATCTTTTATTTAGGGAGAAAAATATTAGGAAGTTACATTCATAATCCTTGAGATCTTAATCAGATAAAGTAGATAAGGATGAGAAAGTATCTAAAGCATGAAAAGCAGGGGAACTCTGGAAGTTTTTCTTTGTTTTAGTTATAAACTTTTAGCTCAGTGATAAAAGTGCCTGCCTGGCAAGTGGGAGGCCATGAATTCAATCCCAGGCACCAAAAAACTAAAACAAAAATGAAAAACAAACAAAAAAACTGAAGAAATCCAATAATTTAGAATGAACCTAAGATCCATTATGTGTTTGAGTTAAAAAGCTATCTTTATCTATTGAAATCTCCATGGTCCAGGTGAGTAGACCTCAAATGGTAAGCACGGAGCATGAGTACAGAACCGTATGCATCTGAAATGAGTCCCACTGCTGTGCCACATACACATCTCAACCCTGAGCTTCTGTGCAGGCAGACACAGAGTGTCCCAGCCCTGCAGGAGGGAGGAGGCTCAGAGCTGGATTCCGCAGAGTGCTGGGGGTTGAGGGAGCCACTGTAAGGTTCAGGTTCCTTTAAACCTCATTGTCTCAGAGGCCTCAAAGTGTTATTTACAAATACAAACAGGATTTTCTGATGGTTTTTCTGTGATCCATCATGTTATCTTACATGGTTTCTTTGAGCATCACTTATTTTTATGGTGACATTTCCTTCAATGCTGTATTATTCTGCCTACATACTTATTTAGAGAACCAAAAAAAATCTGACATGAATACTCCTAGTCACTCGTTTAATTTACAGCAAATTTACTCAGCTACATAATACAGCTTCACACTATATTCCAAGATGTATCTGACAAAAGGTATAAATTTTCTGGACACTAAGACTGATCATTTTTAGCTTTAGATTCAAATAATATTTACTAAAAATAATAATGCGATTGTCAACTTATTGAGCACTCTGCATACTGTGCTTTAAATAACTAATACTAATATTAGCAAATTACTTTCTGTTTAAACTATCAGCTGAATAAAATTGGAAAATATATTGCCTTATTTTTAATATATAACTTAATCATAACAGCCGTTTGATAAATATTGGTACATTTATATCTGTAACTATTTGCAAGTTGAAACAAATTTCTATGGGGCCTTATGTTTCAAGTGGCTTTGGGAACTGATCTTTCACTTAGGATTGTTTCACTGAAGAATCCTGACTGGCACCCATCACTTTTCAGCTTCCAGATACACACCAATCACTCTGCTCCCACCTGCGAAGCCCTGCCAGGTCCTTCACGCCACCTCCTCATTGCTCTGTTTTACATTTTCCACTTTAGAACCTCTGTATTCATTGTGTATAGTTTCAAATCAATCTAGAATTTCATTAAGTTCAATAATGCATCCAAAATGGTTGGGAAAGATAACTGGTAGAATTTGTTTAAAAGAGCCTACAATGATGTAGATGGACTTCTTCAGCATGAAAATGTATATTAACATTTGGTTGGAAATGTAAGAATCACAACAGGAAAAAATGATGCATGAAATGAAAATGAAAATGTCTTAGAAACATTGAGCAAAATAACTTCAGAATATAGAGTCTAAGTTCATGCAATTATTTCATTCATTTCAAGCTAGAATGAGTGATTATTGTTTCTAGGAAACAATAAAGAAATATAAAAGAAACCAAAATTATTGAACAGTATGAAAACATAAGGTAAAGAAATGCCCCTACATTTTAAAGGATGGATATAGGAAACTGCTTCATGAAAATACTTTTCACCCCATTGCAGAATGGGGAAAATTTGACACACAGCAGTTTCCAAAACAGAGCAGGTCAGTTCTTTGGGTGAAATACTGGGATTATTAGGAAAAAATAGTGATTAACTTGCACTCAGGATAGAGGTGTGTCACTTATTAGTCACTTTTTAGGTTGGTTTTTCAAAGAACTAAACCACAAATTAGAAATATGCTTGTGCTAAAATCCCAGGAGAGAAGCTTCTGAAAACTCTTTATAGCCCATGGTTTCTATTTTATGAGACACTCAGATTACAAATAAAGTGCAGAATAAAGGACAGATGACAGGAAGTGTGGAGACAGCTTTCTCAGATGAGAATGGGAAAGACGCTGGGAGATGTGGACAGAGCCTGGACATCCTGTGCTGGGGGACAGGCAGCCCCATGTGCTGCACTATTCTTCACTCTATGTCACCTACAGGTGGTGATGGTGGTCTTGAGCCTCTAGCAGCCTGTGCTCTGGTCAGATCTGTGCTGGCCTGGCGGCCTGAGGTTCAAAGCATGCCCAGCTTGGTGGTGTTGCACTCACTGTGCCAGCACAGCAGCCAGGACTGGTGGGTCCCTAACAAGTTGGCAGGACCAGGAGAATGCCAGGGTTTGACATGGGCCAGGGACTGTTGCTGGGATCTCTGTGCTGGCCACAGTCCCAGGGCAGGGCGGGGGACAGGCTGGCCTCCTCGGATGACTCTCAGGCCCTGCTGACAACACCCCAACATGAGTTTGGAACAGAGGGGCTTGGGTCTTGGTCTAGTTTAGAACAATGGTGATGTGGCAGCTGCAGGCTGTGCCACCCTTCACCAGGTCACTGTGGAGCATAAAAGAGTAGAGGAGATTGCAGGCACAACCTAGCCAGGTATCCCACAAGGACTCAGGAAAAGGCAGATTCATTCAGCTTTCTGGAGCCATGGGAGCTCTCAGGAAACTGCAACCTCACCCAATATCCAAGCCCAACAGACTAGAAACCACTCACAGGCAAACCAATGTGGTCTGAATCTGGAGAGAGACTCACAGAAGCTGCTTTGAAGGAACATGACAAGAGTTAGGAAACACAGAGACAAGACTCAACACTAATGAGAGACTTACCAGACAGATAAAAGCAGTTTTAAAGTAATCAAGGCTGGGGATACAGCTTGGTGGTGGAGAACTGCTTAGTATGCAGGGTTCTGCACTCAGCTCCACACAGACTCCTGAGCTGAGAACACATGAGATAAACGTAAAGTGCACCGGGGCTGGTTGGTGCACACCTGTAATCCAAGGGACTGCTGAAAAAAGGCAAAGCAAGACCAACTGAAGGAAGGGCGAGTGAACTTGAAGACAGTGAGAAAATGAAAAGAATTGAAAAACACCAAAAGATGACTCAATGTGATGAAAGCGGAAATTTCCCAAGCTCAGAGGAAGATGCAACTACCCAGGAAGGGAAAGATCAAAGGTCATGGCTCCCAGTTAATCCAGCCCAAGGCCTTTGTAACTGAGTTCTCCATGGTAAAAGGGAAAAGGACTCTCAAGGAGTGAGAAGAAAGAAGCAAACAGGAGTGTGTGTGTGTGTGTGTGTGTGTGTACGTGCCTGTGTGTGTGTGTGTATGTGCCTGTGTGAGTGTGTGTGTGTTGGAATCCACCTGCAGGAGCTGGGAGGCAGCACCTACAGCTGCAGACCAGGAGAGACCCAGTAGAGTGGCCCCAGAAAGAGGAAAACAGAGGCAAACAAGAGAACTTCTAAACACAGTCACTGCCCAGCAGAGCCCTGCTCTACAGATGAGGAAGGGAAAGATCCCCAAGCAGCATAAGCCGGGAACAGTGCTCCAGATGGCCCTGTGGGAGGTTTGCTGGGCCCTGCAGGGGCAGACACTGGGAAGACCAGAAACTCACTGGTCAGAGGAGCACCACAAGAAATGTGACTGGCAACACATACAGGGCAGCAACAATATCACTGAGAAAAGACCTATCAGCAAAGCAGAGTCATGACCTCAGCAGTTTTCACACTCTGCTAACTACAGGATTGCTTTTATATACTTTATTTCCCTTCCAATAGTGCAGTTGTTGATGGGATAGGGTTTCCTATTTTAAAACACTATCAGCATAACATTTGTAGATAACTTTTTCTAAAATGAGATTTAAAGTAAACACTGCTATACATCTAAACACGGTAATCACATTTACTGAAAATGGCAACATATACTATGTCTGCAGGTTCATTGTTGGGAAGACATGCATCGAATTCTCAAATAATATGATTTCTATTTCTATTAAGCTTTCATTCTCCTTTTCTTTTCTCTGGAGAAAGAACATGCTTAAAGGAAAAATAGAGAGCTAAGATTTAAAATAACCCTAAAATATTATCTAAGATGTACACGTTCAACAATATGTGTGGGTTGTAAAAGGTAATTCCCCCAGAGCATGCTGTCAGAAAGCTAAATGTTTCCTAAGTCTATTTTTTTACCACCTGAATAGATCTGAAATATCTACCTGCTGTCTTTGGAACTCAGATAGTAACTCTCATATTTTCCCTCTGCTATATAATGAAGTGCTGAGGGAACATTATGTTTTAGACATGATTTCATAAAAATTATTTTAAAAAGACAAACTAATTAACTTCAACCAGCCATATACACTTAATTATCATCAAAATGAAAAGATAAGAGTTGATTTTAATCTTGTGATTCTGCAATCATCCCATCAAAATCCTTTTTTAAAGAAATATATAAGGATGAGCCCAGTTTTTGTCTTCTCCCTTTATGTCTTCCTGGCAATAATTATGCAATTATTTAAAATTCTTCACAGTTCCAGAAAAAAAGTCCTGGATTAAAGTTAATAGAATCGAGGTTTACATACCTGGGAAAGGAGTCCTGTTCTCTTTTTCTGGCACACGGGGGCTGTGTCACTGCTGCTGGTTTGCACGTTAAAGTTGGGACTTCCCAACAGAAACTCCCTCTCCGAGTCTTTACAGATGAAGTTCACAGAAAACGACTGGGGGGCTGAGGCTCATGGGTTCAATGCAGTCACCCACATTTAGTCTCCACCTCACAAACACAAATGTGTGAGTGGAGGGTGGGGAGATGGAGAACCTGGGAATTGCGAGCTGGGGAAACACAGCTTCACCCATGCTGGGCTCCATCCATGGCCTGAGCAGCATTCAGGAATGGGTGGCTTTGTGAGGACTCAGAAAGGACTGGGTACCTCACAAGTCCTGACTTTCAACTCACTCCTTATTCAGTGAGATTTTTCACCCTCCTATGCACTAGATCCTCATTTTAAAATAACGACCAGTTTTTTCTCACAGGCTCTTTGCTCAGGCGAGTCCACAGTGCCTCCAGTCCAGCTCTAGCCCCCGTTAGCAGGCCTCGCTGCTCTTCCCTCACTTAGGTGTTGCAATGCTATCCTGCTTGGTCGGCCAGCAGTACTGAAGCTGGCCAGCCCGTGAGGCAGGGCTCTGGGCTGGGCGCTTCAGGTGGCACTCACTGTGAGTCTACTGCATTCAAGTGATAACAGGATAACTGCATAACAGGTGAGACAGACCAGGGAAGTCCAGGCCTACAGAAGCCAAGGACACGGTAAGTATGCTCCACATGGAGGAAGCTCGTCCTAGTGGACACTGTCCCAGAATTCCAAGTCAGGAAAGGGAATTCCCATGAATATGGCTCCCCAGTCAGCTCCTGGAAGTGCACAGCAGGAGGAAAAGCTTGGCACTAAGCATCCCAGGCTACAAGTCCTTCCCAAACAACAGCCATCAATGACCAGATGAGAATGGACAATAATTAAAAGATAAGACAAAATGAAAACAAAAAACCTAGACAAGATGGAAAGAATCAATGACAATATAAGAAAGTATGAAAATGAGAAGCAAAACACAAACCCACGAAAGACAGCAGATACTGCCAGAGTGGGAACAGCCAGACCAAGCCTCTCTCGTGAGTCAGCGCCATTCACAGACCGTTGAGGGAGAGAACCAGGCTTCACCAGTAGGCGGTGCCCACCTGGAAATCAGTGCCATGAGCAGACCACTGCCAGAGTGGGACAGCCAGACCCACGCCTCTCTCAAAAGCTTTGAGACAAAAACCGTGGGTGAGGGTGACCATAGGATCATCTCTGGCTTCTTCAGCACAGAGAGAACTTCAGGACAGGAGGCCTCAGCACACAGAAGTGCTGCAGATGATCCCTGTTATGGATTGAAACTGGTGGTCAACTTAACGCCAGCTGGATTACATCAGCAGGATGCTGAGCGTAGATGTTCCACCTGAGGAAAGTTGCCAGCATAAATAGAGACGTGGAGAAGGAGAAGCTATTCACATTAGTTGCATTAAGATATTGAGGTATTGTGGGTTCTCATACGAGTTGCTGTTTGAGCCATTGGTTCTCCTGGAGAAGCTCTGGTCTTCACATTGAGCATTGCTTCCTGGTTCTGGAGGGGAAAAAGTGTGCTGCTTGGTCTCCAGGATGAACTCGTCACACTGGCTTCCTGGCATGTACTCAACTGTGCTTGTCGGAGGAGGATCTCAGGGCCTCCATGTCACTGAGGATGGCTGTAGTGCTTTTCAGGACAGCGGTGGAGTTGTTGTGAATGTGACTTCTTGGCTCCAGCATAGAACCCTCAACCTACAAGCACAGCTCCTTCACCCTGCTGGCATTGACTTTCTGGCTTCCACCACTGACCCTTGGGCCTTCCCAGCACGGATCCGTAAAAGAGACAGTGTGAGTCCTTCTTGTGGGCTCTAGACTTCCAGTTGGACTTGTGGGAGGCATTGTCGTGAGCATTGGGTCTTTATCTGGACTCATGTGGGACATTGCTGTGGGATTCGGGCCCTTGGCTGTATATTCTATGTCTTTAGTGATGTGGATAGATTTCCTGCATTTTCTTGTGTTAAGCTTGGGTGACATCATAAAAATAATATTGTAAATCCCATGTCCTTATTCTAATCGTTCTCTGTATAACCCCATGACTACAACAATCCCTGTCCATGATGTACTTGTATTAGCACATGAAGAGGCAGAAATATACATAAAAGAATGTGTGCATTAAGTAATTCATGCAGCATTCAAAAAGAGACTTCAGAAAGTAGATTTTCAGCAAATCTCATTCAGTCTAAGTAAGACAGTCAGCATGTGACCATCAAGAGAAGAACTTTCCTACAGGGAGCAAGCAGCACTGTGCCTGTGTCCCAGGGTGAAGGATTTAGAAGGAGAAAGGGGGTGAGTGGCTGCTGCTTGAAATTGACAAAGAGGCTAAAAGGTGAGTGCAGAAGCAAAGGCGGGTGCAGTCTTGCACGTGAGAAGCTGCTCTTTGGACCAGTGCAGTAGCATCAGGAAAGTGTACAAAGACAGAGTCTAGAAATAGTTCATAGAAGTTGAGGTCAGCATTATTTCTTGACCAAATGTATATGGGAGCTAAGAATGCAGAGCAAGAGGCCACAAAGGAGACACAAGTGATGGTGGGGCAGGCAGAGGAGCAAGGAGTCCAGTTTGAGCAGCTGGAATTTTTGTTAATGTTGAGACACCCTGGGAGGAATGTGGGTGGAACATTCAAATCTGTGGCTCACAGCTCAGCTGCATGCACACGTTGGCATGGGAGAAGAGATGGAAAATCTTTGAGGCCAATGAAGTCACATAGGAGCAAATGTAGATGATCAAGATCTGCACAGAGGATGTGGGTAGTGATGATGTCCAGCCTGGTGGTTTTGTTTTTACAGCACAGCAAAGACATTGTCCCCTTGCCTTCTTGTTGCCACCATGTCTGTGTGATGGGCAGGAATTCACACTGTCCTAGTCATTGCTCCCTGTGCCTAGCAAGCTATTTTACTCTGTTTTTAGTTTATGGTTTTCAGCAGTCAACTATGATGTGCTTAAACTCTCCTTTTTATCTTTTCCACTTTTGGTATTTGCTACTTTCTGAAAATTCTTGAATTTGTATTTTAAAATGCTTACCAAACTTTGGGAAATTTTGCCATCCAGAACTCTGATTTTTATGTGATAGGATGTTTGATATTACTCCTCATATCCAAGAGTATATCATCACTGATATCTTTTAAATGTCTCTTTTCTTCAGGTCAAATGGTTCCCATCCATTAATCTTTAAGGCTGGCAACTACTTTTTCCTATGCAATTTCAATTCTGCTGTTAAGCTCATTTAGTGAATTTTTGCCTCAAAATTTATGCTTATTTCATAAGTGCTAAGTTTGACATTAATTTGGATGTTCTTTTTGTTATTTGGCATTTTTTTAAAGTCCTTAAGGTTGCTCTCAAAATAACAGACACACTAAGCAGGACACTAATGAAAAGGCTTCATTTCTTCCCAGTGTCGCCTTCTTTTCCCATTTCTTTCCTGCTTTTGTTCATTCTCTATGACTTCCACCCACTTGTGTTTTTCATTTTTATGTTGTTACTTTTCCGCATTTAGCCACATTAGCTATGAGAAATTCAGTTTAAGAAGAGTCCTTTGACCAGGAGGAAAGCAAATATTCAATTGTTTGCCTTCCAGATTTTTTCTTAACTGTAATGAAAGACTTTTTTCCTTGATGCGCTCAGATCCTTCATGCATTTGAAATGCATCTGCTAATGTGCACTCTGTCTCCACTGAGCTCATGCTGCATGGTGAGTGGAATGGTGGGTGTGGAGACAGCTGTCTAGCTTGGCAGATATGAGCACAGGAAAATTGGGGTGCAGGAGGACGGGTGTGGGGTCTGCAGATGTGAATGAGGCGTCCTGCACTGGGAGTGGAGCTCAAACAAACTGATGTGGGAAGCGAAGCGAACTGAGAGGAAATCTGTGGGCCAGGAGAAGAGAGAAGCAGAGAAGATGCTTTAAGCATGACAGACTGCTGGGATGAGTCAGATGGAGAACAGAGCAGTGCGGGCAGAGGTCATTGGGGGCCTGCGTGCACCCCATGGAAACCAGCCTTACTGTAAATGGAAGAGGAATCATCGAAACTTCTCAGGCACTGGGTTGACATCATTAGTCTTAAAGGATAAAACTGTCTGCAAATTAAAAGTAGAGCTCTACAAAGAAACAGTAGGAGCCACATAAGTTTCCTGTGTGGGGTTTCATGTGAGGCTCCCGTGCGATAGAAGCAGGAAGAAAATTCAAATTTCAGATATATTTCATTCACATAGATTATGTGTGAAGTGTCAAAAAAGTAGAAGGGTCGAGGTTAACTCCAGAACACTTGGTTTAAGGAACTGAAAATGCCAAGACAGGAAGCATTAAGGAACAGTGAGAAGGAGCAGTTTGAGGGGGGGTGGGATTCTGGAGTTCAGCTGTAGATATGCTGAGTTTGAACGGCCTCACTCCGGGGAAAGCGGGAGGATGCTGTGTATACAGCACTATTAGAATCACACTGCAGCGTGAGCTGTGGATGTCAGAGCTGGGCAGAAGGCTATGTCCTTCATTGCCGTGAATGCATCTGTCAAGAGAATGAGCAGTCGCAATCCCAGAGGGAGCCTGCACGCTAATTCTTAGCTTCCCTGAGTTAAATCTGCATAGATCTGAAGCTGTATCAGTCCAGGCCCAGCACCAAGCTAGTGAGGAAATTGTGTGGCTACCACACCTAAAGAGCCGGGATGAACGGACATGTGGGCCCCTCCCTCCCCTCATCAGTCTGCTAGGGAGTGACCTTGCCATCAGATGACTTCTCTCAACTGCTGTTTTCCAAAGTCTCAGTGATTTCCTCACTGACCTCTTTACGCCCCTCCTGGCCAGTTCTGCCCTTCGTTGGGAACAACAGGGCAAAAAAAGAGAATGCATCCTCATGGCCTCTGCTTTGCCTCCTGGACCTTGACAGAGTCTCTTGCTTCAAGCCCACACCGTGATGGACCATGCTGCTTCACTACTTTTAGCTTCTCTTTTGTTATTCTATCTAATTATTAAAACCTTGCCTTATTAGCTGTCATCTGTCATGCATCTACACTTCTAAAGTCTTTTCACAGTGTGTTTTCACTGCTTCCTCTCTCTCTTCCAGAGACACCATGGATGGTCAGATTTCTGTGCCCCAAACAAGCAGCTTATCACAAAGGTTCACTCTAGCTCCAAGTGCGCAGTTCCAGGCCCAGACTCTGTGGGCCGTTTTCTTCGGACTGCCAGGAACACACAGTGGAGCAAGTTACTCACATCACAGCCAGGAAGCAGAGGGGAAGAAGCAGCTTGGGGTCTTGCAATCCTCCTCCAGGGCAGGGCCAGTGACCTGCAGGCATCCTGCTAGGCTTCCTCCTCCAGTTTGCACCACATCCAATCCTGCCACCATGGGGTCCAGGTCTTCAACACACCCTTGTCACGCACATCCTCCTCAGCTTGCAGCCCAAGGTAGGACACACCTGTCTCAGCAGCTGAGGCAGAATTATCTGGGGCTGCATGTAAAACACATCTTGTGAAAGTACATAAGGAATAAAAGTATGTTTTAAAATAGTTTTAACTATAACACAGGTGTGTCCAATCTGCAGCCATCTTTTGGGAGCCTGCAGTCTTAGCACACCAGGCTTCTCTGGTTTTAAATGTGGTTTGTTACTTAATGCTTCTGCGTTTTCAAATGAGTTCCTTTTTGGTCATCAGCTTTCTCACTGAGTTTTGAGCACAGGGGCTGGAAAAAACACAGGTCTTTATTTCTTTTTTAAGACTGGGAACCTGGGGTCTCAGAAGCATTAGGTAATTATAAACAAATGTTTCTCACACAGCACTAGCTTAATGCCACATTTAAAAAATTCCAGGATGATGCTTTTCTTCTACACTTGGAGACAGTGTTGCATGGAAAAGGGGTGGTGGAGGCCTTAGGCGGCAACATGACTCCAGTGTCCTAGAGGGATTCTCAGGACCTCCTCTGAGTGCCAGAGATGCCCTTACTGCAGGTAACAGAGTGGTGACAGACTTGGTATGCACAAAATCATAAACACAGCTAAGGTGGGTATCAACATGCTGGGATTTTAATTCAGATTTTTCCCTTTGCTTCTTTTTCTTTTTTTTTTCTGTCAGCAATGTTACCACTCAGCATTTTTGTCACATAGTCTCACTTTAGTTTATTAGTACATGAGCATTATACTTAATGTTTACATTTCATATTTTCAGTTTCATCTTGATATTCCTACTTAGGGTGTGTTTCTGAAATTTATCAGAGAGAATAGATTGACCTTATGATATGCTTAACCTCTTTTCTTATTAAATCAACTTTCGGCTTTTCACTTAATGAAAGCAATTTAATTGCTCAGAATGATTTTTTTTTGCCTCCATATAAATTTCAAGATATTTTTCTAGAACATGAAAATGTCCTTGATATTTTGATAGGAATTTTCTTGAACTGTAATCTCTTTGATTAGCAGGGACATTTTAACAATGTTAATTTTTTATAAGAGGTCTTTCCATTTGTGTGTTCTTTTTAGTTTATTTCATCAGAGTTTTATTATTTTAATTGTATGGATCTTCCACTTTACTGCATTAACATATTCCTTGTGTTTTGTATTTATTTTGCATGAGGCTGCTTTTGTGATTTCACAGTATCATTATCTGTATATAAAAATGCTGTTTATTTTTGCATGTTGATGTTTGTTTCTTGTAACTTTACTGAATTCATTGATTAATTCTACCAAAGCAATCTGAACAGAAAGAATACAGCTGTAAGCAAAAAATGACTTCAGAATATAATACAAATATATTAATCAAAATAGCATGGTTCTGGCATAGGTATGGAAACCGACTGACAAGTACAGCTCACAGAAGAAGTTAGCCTACCCTTCACAGCTGTTTCTTGACAAGGTACCAAAAACATACATTGCATCAGGGGTGATCTGTTCAACCAGTTGTACCAGAAAAACTGGATATTTACACTGGAAGGTTACAACTTTACCCCATCTCTCAGCATTTAAAAAAAATCAACTTAAAATTCATCAAAGACCTAAATGTGAGGCTTGAAATGTTGAAACTACTAGAAACAAACTACTATGGACAAGTTTGGTGAATCACATCAAAACATGAGTATTGGCAATGATTTTTTTGGGGCAAAGCCACAAAACACACAAAAAAATAGGAATAAAAATTGGGGTTATATGAAAATAAGAGTTTTTGCAATAGCAAACGAAGTATTAAATGTGAACAACATTTTTTGCAAGCTACTCACAAGACAAAGGATTAATATCCAAAATAGGTGAGGAACTCCACTCAATAGCAAGTAAATAGGTAACCCGAATTTTAAAAATGATAAATTATATGAAAAGATCCCTCAAACGAAAACAGAAGTCAGTGACAAATTTATGAAGCAAAGCTCAGCACCACTAGATGCTGAGAAAACGCAAGTTAAAATTCCAGTAACACACTACCTCCCCCTGGGTAGAGGAGTCCCCATGAGGGTATGAAGAAAGGGAAAGTATAGGTCGCTGGGGGAGGTAAACAGGAGCAATTGCTGTGCTCAGCGCTATGAAAGGTTCCTCAGAGAACTGAGATGGGACCCACGTGTGGCCCGCTGTGCTACTCCTGGCTGTGCAGGCCAGGGAAAAGGCATGAACATGCCAAGGAAGCACCACACAGCGTGTTTATTGCAGCTTACTCACTTGTCGGGAAGGTGTGAGGTCAGCCTTTGGCCCATGAGACGGGTGGGCGAAGAAAATGTGGTACACATGGGGTAGAATCCAGCCACATGAAAGAGTGAAATTTTGTCATCTGCATCAACATCACTGGGACCGAAAGGACTGTATGTTTAGAAATGAAAAATATGGAAAATACGGAAAGACAAACTCTGCATGTTCTTTCTTGTCTGTAGATGCTCAAAAAATTGATCTGAATATAAAATCGTGATGAATAGAGGTTGAGAAGGAATAGAAGATGGACAGAAGTTGAATGCCAGGTACCAAGAGCCAATGAGATAGAAAAAATAAGACTCAGGATTGCTCAGCACAGTGGGGTAACCGTGGGTCAAGGCAGTCTGTCGCAGATTTTGTGAGTGAGTAGAAGACAGGAGCTGAGGGCAATGCACCCAGAGCACTGTGCAAGCCTGGAAACCTTACTCTGACTGAACCTAGCTGCACTGTACTCATGTTTTGGAATGTGACACTGTGCCACCTATGTACAATTATCGCATGTTAAACAGAAAACTTTGAAATTGACAAGGGAGATGAAAATGACAACTTTGATTTTATCATTACCATTTTACTCGAGTCATATTGCATGCCATCACTCCAAAAATGTAGAATTAAAATAATAACTAACAAATAAAGATAATAACAGAGCAGCACTCTGCAGCTAGCTTCTCCCTGGCAACCTGCCCAGGGCACAAAGAGCCATCACAATGCAAGCATCACGATGTTAGGGTGGTTAGTCAGGAGGGCGTGAATGTGCAAGTGGGCTGGGTGTGTGACTGGCCCAGATGTACAGGTGGAGCACGGGCGGCGCCCTGAACAGGGCCACTCAGTCCAGGAAGAAGAGGGTTGGCTTGAGGCCCTGCCCTGGACTCCACATGACAGAAACCCAGGATATTGTACATTTCTTGAATTCTCCATTTAATCTGTAGGGACATCAGCTGTTTAAGTCACCTTCCTCATTGCTGGGACAGAATGCCTGACACCAAAATGGAGAGGAGCAGAGGCTGCCTCGGTTCCCCTGGCAGAAGCTCCAGTACTTGCCGGGTGGAAGGCCCGGCCTGGGCCTGGGGGTGCAAGCGGGCGGAGAGGTGGGAGGGAGATGCCCCCTTCCACGTCCCCTAGGCCCAGCTCCTGAGGGAAGCAGCAGTGCACCTGCAGGATCCTTCTCCTTCCAGACACAGGCGGCCTTGGGACATTTGCAAGCTGAGCCCCATAGATAGCTGAGTGCAGCAGCCAACCCTGGAGTCACAGATCTCAGCCCGGGGTCAGATGTGTTCCTCCTCCTGTGTGACTCAGTTTCCCCGGGGAGGCTGTGCCTTGTTTCTGGCACAGTCCACCAACATGCAGAAGCTCAAAATAAAACTGCAGCCCTCACCTCAGGCAAAGTGAAAGGGGTTGGTAACTCTTTTAAGGCAAGGCTTTAACTGTGAGTTATCACATGAGATGTCCACTTCCTTACTCATGTGTAAGGACAGATTTGTTTTGATGGATAACTTTCTGGTATTGGGTCGTAAAGTGACTGCTGTGAAACATGGGTTATAAAAGTAGAAATGTGAAAGCAGTGTGGAAAAAGTGGCTTTGCAAGCAACAGACTGATTGCATACTAGAATGTTCCCATTTTTAATAACTTTCTGTGCAAGTGCTTATGTATGTATGAGAAATGCTTCACTGCTCAGAGAAGGTAGAGAAACATGTTCAGCATATACAAATATACTGTACTTTGTGTTATAGTATCTACTCCTAACAGTGAGGTTCCAAGTACTGGAAGACAGACTTACACAATCATCCTTACTAGGTTTCACAATTCTTTAAACAAAAACATGTGTATTCATGTATATTCTGCAGTAATGCATTTGCTGTAGGAGAAACAGATACTTGAGGAGGTAACAAAGAAATATTACACTGAGTTTAAGCATTAACATTCATAAATGAGCAACAATAGAGTAACATTTCATTACAAGATCTAATTTACAATGCCATTTTGGTATAGTTTTCACTATTGCTTGCATTAATAAGACTGTGATATACTTGAATTTTAACTGTATCTAATGGGATGAAATGCATCTCCATGTGGGAGGAACAAAATTTATAAATCACAACAGTCATTTCATATGCACTGAATTCATCATAGAACTATTGTTTGTATTTTGCTAATAGCTTTTTATTTCTTCAACCAGCAAGATATAACCACGCAATAATAAACAGTGTTGCAAAAAACTGAGGCAGTTTCTTCAGAGTAAAAGTCCTGGGCATCAAGATAGAAAGGAGCTAAAGTAAGTGGGTGGAGAATAAAGTTTTGTGTGAGAAAGACCTTAATTGTTGGCCGGCTGCTGCGTAAGACTAGGCAATTCACTGACAGGTGCATTTCCTTTCTTTTTTGGTACAAACAGCTATCAATAAAAACGTGAAAAATGTCACTGAATCACAAAATGCTACTATTTCTTGTATATGAAGAGGTCTGAGTAGAAAATGCATCTCCTTGTAACCGCATTCGCCATGCGCTGTGGAATAAGGAAAGCAAGTAATGTGTTCACCTCTCCCTTTGTGAAGAAAGGCCAGAAGAAAGCATTCCCAACACACACATACACACAAGATACACACACAACATCCACACAGTACACATAACACACACACCTGCACACACACAACATACATACAACACACTCACACAGCACACGTAACATGCACAACACACACACTACACACAACATACTCCCACACACCCATTAGGTATATGACACAAATGACATACACACAGTACACACAACACATACCCACACAACATACGTACAATACACACAACACATGCATCTACACATGCACAACACACACTGCACACACAACATGCACATAATATGCACATAACATCACCCACACAACACATATACCTATACACACACACTACACACAACACACACTCACACAACACACACAACATACATAGCACACACATACAACATACACACACCTGCACATGCACAATTACTTTCATTAACCATGTATGTAAAAAATTTGACATACATATAGAAATCTCATACTTCCAAGGAATCAGCCAATGGACAGTGGTAGACATTAGGGTTAGGGTTAGGGTTAGTGTATTTCAAGCTAGGAATCAGAGGAAAGCATGTATAAAAGCTCTCTTATCAGAGAAAATGATGAACTCTGAGTTAAAAATCTTGGCTCAGCTCTTTAAAGGTAAAATCAGCTGCTTAAAATAATATGCTTCTCTTCATGCATAATTTGTAGGAGCATAGAGGGAGCTGAGAAGTTAAAAATAGAAACCGAACTTTCAACTCTTTTCTGTTCCTGTTCACAAAAATTTATGAGAAACAGCAGGTGATATTCATGTTTAATGAAAGAACTATTTGAGTTGTATCTCTTATGTGATATTCTAAAAATTTAAGTATATATGAAAATACATCATTCACCCCATTTCAAATTTTAAAAGCATTTTTTTTATTTTAAAGAGAATAAAACCAAGCAAAATAAAAGAATAAAGCCAATCAAAACAAATAAGTGTAAGAGACACAGGACTTCAAAACAATACAAATCAACAATGGTTGCCATAATGCCTCTTGTCTTCAAAATAGCTGCAGATACCTTCAGACCTGATAAAAATAGAACAGAACAGAACCGAGTGGAACCAATAAAAAGAAAACAATGAATGCAATAAAGGACTTTAAAATAAGACAATAGAGGTCCAAAATGGCTACCATAATACGTGTTGCTATCTTTGAAATAGCTGCTCCTGCTATTGGATATAACAAAATCAAACAAAACAAAACAGAATAAAAGCAACCCAGCAAAACAATGAAAATGTTACAGGACTTCAAAACAAAATAATAGGGAATTAACAATGGCTGCCACATTCAGGAGATTCCCCATAAATGCTGCAATGTGTTCCACCATCCTTTGAACAGACGACCAGATCACGGGCCCTAGACCTGAAAGGTCAGTGAAACACCAAACACCATAAGCATCAAATCACAGCTCACCTCAATAGCTATCACAGCAGCCTGTTTTGCTGAATCAGCCAGGGAGTGGGGGTCGGGTGGGGTGAGGAGTGGGGGTCGGGTGGGGTGAGGAGTGGGGGTTGGCTCTTCTTGTTTCCCAGCCCACAGGCATCTGTCTCTGCCTGGAGCAGCTGCAGTTGGCGCATGGTGCTGATTCGCAGGGAGGGCTTGCTTCTTCGTGACTTCTTGTTCTTTTCCCCTGCAGTCCAGGAATGGTGAGAACTCATGGGGAAAGGCTTTAAAAGCATTTTAAAAGCTGCCCTTCCATGCTTCTGGTTTAAATAAGTCCGTGGAAGCGCAATCACACTGGATGGGTTCAGGCTCCTGAACATGCAGTGTGGACAGAGCTCACAGTTTCCAAAGCCCACAGCTTGGCCTCCAGGGCTGCACAGCAGGGACACTGCCTACTCGCACCCACTGGTCCTACCTGGTTACACACGCAGTGTGGTCCACACAAAGGCCAGGTACATCAGTGGCCCCAGCCTCAGATCCTTTCTCCCAAATGTTCCAACCTGGTCCATGTGACTCAGAACCGGAAAGCGCTTACTGGTGACCAGTGCGGACCAGCCACCCTGTCTCCCCCCATTCAGAGGACACAGGTGGGTTCCCAGCCTGGCACATGGTTGGGGCATTGCACTGGGGGCCGCTAGTCTCGGCCTCCCTTGAAGCCCAGTGTGGGTGAGCAGCCCTGCCCTGGACTCTATCCACGATGGCTCTGCATGGGGCTGAGACAGCTCCAGTGACTGCTGTGTCCACCTCTGTGTGTCCGTTAACTGACTGGTAGGTTGGCAGGTGCACGTCCCTGCAGGGTGCAGCTCCATGGCAACGCCTGACGCGCTTGGTCCAGGCACAGAGTACACGCACAGTGGCCGTGGGCAACGTGTTCCCTGGCCCCAAATGCCCAGCTTTCCTGCTCACTACTTCCTGGCCTGGGCAGACCGGTGCCTGAGGCCTCTGAGCTCACACAGACAGGAGGCTGGGCCCACCCTGCCTGGTACCCTGTGGCCGCCACCTGCCATCCTGTGTGGCCAGAGCTGGGCGAGTTTACGTGTTATCAAGGAATCTGCAAGGAAAATCAGACAGGAAATTCTTTTCCTATCAAGTCTTTCCTCTTGGTAACAAAGTAGTATTGTGTTATTTTTCATGTCTTAGAGAGAGTTTGTAGAAGTGTTGCTTATTTCTCTCTTACATATCTGGTAGTCATTTGAATCTGGACTTTTCTCTGTGGCAAAGACTTTAAACGGCAAATTCAGTTACATTACAAGGGACTGGGCAGTGTGGGGTTTTCACTTCTGCAGGGGTGAGCCCTGCAGTGTCCCGGCCAGCAATGTGGCCCTGTGAACCAGTGTGGGGTCCTCGCCTCTGTATTTTACTTATGTTTTTGGTGGTCCTGGATGTGAACTCAGGGCCTTGTGCATGTGAGGCAAGCCCTCTACCACTGAGCCACATCCCTAGCCGGTAATTCTTTTAAAGTTTGAAGCTTTCTTCTTAGGGGCAGATGTGCACTTCTTAGTGGACGTTCATGTGCACTTGAAGAAACACGGACTCCTCTCAGGTTTCAAGAGGGGCAGTTCACTCAAGTGGACCAATCATAACCTTCAAGTCTTTCATAGATTCTCCATTTTTCTGAGGATCTCCTGCTAAGTTCACAAGATATTTACAACATCTCTATAATGAATGCTTTTATTATTATCTACTACTAACTTTTGGGATGTATCTGTGCTGAAATGTGTTCAGTCTGATGCTACTACAGTCATTCCCACTTTCTTTTTGTTGCTGCATGCATGCTATGTACATTTTCCATCTTTTCACAGGAGCATGTCTCATGCTGGGAGCGTGCGTGCTGCGGGTGTAGATGCATACACACTGGCCTGTGTGGGGCCTATGCTAAAGCTGCGACTGCTCTGCTGTTACTTTATTGTAAATTATAGACAACATTGGGTGAGAATCTGCCATCTCATCACTGTTTTCTATTTGTCTCATCACTTCTCTGTTGGATTTTTCTCTTCTCATGCATTGTCTTAATTATTTTAAACTTTTTCACCTCTGATAATCTTACTTCTTCTTCTTTTGAGGGGGTTTGAAGCTAAGGCCTTGAACATAAGCAGCAAGTGCTGTACCACTTAGCTACATCCCCAGCCCCTAGTTCTTGTTAGATACTTTAGTGACTGTCTTAGCACTTCATCGGAGCTAGCCTGGTTCAAAATACTGCACTGTTTCATCTACCTCTGTTTAGTTACCAGTGAGCTCTCAGTGTCTCAGCCACCCTTTGGACTCCTTGTTGCATGTTTTCACTACACTTGTGTTATCAATACATATGACAACAATAGCAGTTGTGCCTTGGAGATTCAATCATGTTGAGTGATTATCTTTATCCTAATGGAAGTTAAAGGAAAAGACAGATTCATGCTCACTTCCTCTTCTTCCCTTCCTGGAGCTTTATTTCTCAGCACAGATCTGGTTGTCTGTCTTTTGTGCAGGTCCCGCTGCCTGAGGATCACTTGCTCGTATTTCCTGTAGTTTGGGTCTGCTGACCAAGTCCTGCCCGTCCCCGTTTGTAAATGAAACCTGTGCCCAGCATGGGCTGTGATCTCTGGAAGGTAGACATTGACTCTTTCGGGGCATGGTGAGCAGTTTACGTGTGATGTCCTAGTTCTGCCTCTGTATTTGTTTATTTTATACTGTTTATTTTTAAATTCTACATGGAATTATCATCTAAACTTAGAACTGTGAGGTTCTGTTTTATTAAACTGGCAAAAGTTATCTATTATTTCTTCAGTTATTTAGTCTTCTCATCTCTTGAAATTACAGTTAAGTGCATAGATTATTATGAGCCCATTTAAATCATTCTACTATGTTTCTTTTGCATTTGTATTTGATTATTGTTTTTCATTTTCATCTCTGTTGAAATTACCGAGCTGACTTTCTCAAGTATTGCCTTTTCCACTGGCATATAAATTACAGTCATTTAAAATTGTTACAATGGTGCTGGCATTTTTAAAGGGTCATTTCTAATTTATTTTCATGTCTCTAACTACTGTGCAGACTGTGATGGTGTATGTTCATAAATACATGCCATTTTAAAATTCAACCTCAAAGCTAGTGTTGATTCTAAATAATTTCAACAAAATTAAGTCAGTGTATTAACACTGTAATTTTGAGGCAGGCATGCACTTAGGAAATCCTGATTAGTCTTAAAACTATGATTTATACACAGCAAAGAAAAATCATACAGTTACTGAGGCAGCCACTGTGTACATGCTGAATCTGATTTTAAATTGATAGAAGTGTCATCTATCAACATTTGGAGAATGTAAAAAACAAAAACCCAGCAGATAGAATTGGTCTGAATTTTTTTTTTAATTATTTTTGCCCTTTGGTTATGGACTATAAATAAAACATTTAACTAAAAAATGCAAAAAATCAAATATATTTGATTTTATTATGAACTTTGATTTAAACCAATTTTCACCACACATTTTATAATTTTTTGAATGTGGAAAATAAATTGTTCCCAGTATTGAGTTTAGACTTCTCCTAAAGGACCTCACACTCATAGCCAGGTTCATTGCTGTGATTAAGAAAATGTCTCAGAAGAGTTTATAATTCCATTTTTACTGCACAGAATATTGACATGTTGTTTTTAAACATACAGCTCTGTGCTCAAAAGAGTATGTCTTACTTATTACAAAAGAGAGTATCGAAAGGGAACCTCTTATGTTATGGGGTCTTTTCCTCGTAGGCTATAAGATCAGGGCACATGAGTTGTGATCTGCTTTGAATCCTGCAACAATTCCCAGAGGCCCAAATATTTTATTTTAAAAGAATGCTTTGCGATTGATTGTAAGTACTCCACTCACCATTTCTAGTTCTTTTCTTCTGGTAGAAACAAGTGAATTGTATTATGGCAATTAAATCCTTGTTCAAATCTCTGAAAGGTAAGTTTATGTAAAATAAGCACATACTGGCCTTTGCATTAAATTTTTATAGTCACTGTTGATATTTATTACTTTTCATGTTAATGGAATAAAATTCTGCGTAGCTAGGAAACACTAATGATGCCATTTCAAAGTACGATTTACCAAATTACAAGGAATCTTCGTTCCCGGTGAACCACATCACTTCGGCCGTGAACCCCTGTTGTCACCTTTGATGAAACCCTGAATGTGAACGAGACCTGCAATCCCACGTTCCGAGCAGCCCAGACCTGCATGAGGAGTTTCCCTAGCAGTTCAGGTGCCACTACCTCGTCCTCCCTTGGGAGATGTAGAGTGATGCTGAGAAAATTCAAATACATGGCAACCTTATCCCCTTGAGTACATCTGTACCTATTCTTAGCTAAGATTCCCTAAGCACACAGTACATAGCACCTGAGAAAATCCTGCCTATGCTGAAAGACACCGTCACCAGGAGGTTCCATGGAGCAAAGCTTTTCAGTGTTTCCGGAGCACGAGCATGGTCGATTCTCCTGTCCTAAGGCCTTACATTTTCAGCCTTATCCCTGATTTGACCCCTGAATGCTGGCCTTTTCAGCATAATTGACAATAATGATTGTAACTGATGGTGAAGATAGTGGCACTGCTGTAATCACACTTCTCCTTGATTTGGTGCGTGCACCTCTCAGATGTGCCATCAACCCTTTCCTCGGGACGAGGATTTGTTTTAGCAAAGAAGCAGCCCAGAGTAGGACCTCCTGTTGCACCGCCGCACAGTGTCTAAGATCCACGCTTGCTGAGCCCATCATGCTTCCCTTAAAATTAGAATAGCGGGGGAAGCACAGACTGCAAGCTGATAAGACTCTGCTTCAGACCTTTTGAGTTCATCACAAATCCCCCTGTCTTACAAGCTAGCAATTTTGAATGATTCTGACGTTTTCTTCACCATTCATATTTACTGTCACAAAAGAGCTCTTTAATGTGTCTGTTCTGTTTCTTTCCATCAAAGTAATTCATGTCCCAAACTCAGATCTTCACAAACACTCTCCCTGCCCCTGGCTCAAAGCCACGATCAGATGTGCCCAGAATCTCCGTGGTCCTAAGCCAGCCTAACCGCTCATCACTGTGTGTCTCACACACACCAAGGAAATCACTTTCATGACCTTTCATCGTGCTCCATTTTTATACACCACCCACCAATTACCGAGGATCATCTTACTGAAAGGGAAATTTGAGCTTCTTTTCCTTGACACCAATGATTCACCAACTTCCAAAGATTAAAGGTTAAAGTTAGACTCTTCCTGGCCTTTTCATTGTCCTCAGCTCCAGGCCTATCTAATGATTTCCACACACTTTTCCATGTTGACCATTTGTCAGAATTTTTTCAGACATCTCCTGAGAGTACTTGTGCCTCTCTCTTCATGTCACTTCAGATTTCACGTGTTTGGCTCTGCTCAGTGGCTACCTAGTAATTGAAGGATTCTCAGCTCTGCCTCGTAACCCAGTTGGTTGACTACTGTCTTGTTTTGGTAGTTGGGTGAAATTAACAACACAAAATTAACCTTAATGCACATAATGCTGTGGCATTTGATACTTCGAAAGTTCTGCATAGGTACACTGATGCCAACTTCCTGAGTATTTTCATTATCTCCTGACAAATCCCACACATCTAAAGCATGTACATTTGATGGCATCACTAAGAAGTGGTTGCCAAACCCAAGTTCATGAAGATTTACTCTGATGTTTTCTTATTAACAATTTTCTAACTTTGAAATACTTAGGTCTATGATCCATTTGGAGATACTGTGGGTATTGGATGTGAGATGGGGCCCAACTTTATTCCTTTGTATGTGGCTGTGCAGCTGTGCCAGCAGCATTCTCTGCAGAGACTATTCATTCCCAATTCAGTGCTCTTGAGAAACTTGCAGAAATAGCCATAAATGTGTGGAGCTAATTTCTGGCTATGGGCTCTATTGCATTGTTCTGTATGCCCATTCCTATGCTAGGAACACATTCTTCTGATTACTGTAGCAGTGTAGGAAGTTTTGAAACCTGGAAATATGAGTTCTTTCATTTATTTTGATTTTTCATAATAGTTACTTTCAAGGGGGCCTACTGAAATTCCATGTAAATTTTGGTATCAGGCTTTCTATTTTTGCAAAAATGGCTGTTGGGATTTTCACTGCAGGCTTGTGAAATCTGTTGATCACTTTGGTAATACTGCAATTTTCCCAGTGTTAAATCTTACAATCCATGAAGATGGGCAACTTTCAATATGCTGAAGTCTTCTTTAATGTCTCTTGTTTAATCTCTTCCAACAATGTTTTCTAGCTTGTAGTGTAGAAGTCTTTCACCAGCCTGGATAAATTTATACCTATATATTTTATTCCTTTAGATACTATTGTAAAAACGTTTTAAGTTTTAAAAAATTTCTTCTAACATATAGATATGTGGTTGACTTTTCAAATGATGATTATGTATACTGTACTTTGCAGAATATTTTCATTTAACCTAGTGTTTATTCATGGGTTCTTTGGATTTTCAGTGTCTAAGATAATCTACCAATAATTTTAATTCCTCCTGTTTTGCTTGGGTGCTTTCATACCTTCTCCCTATGTAACTGCTCTGGCTAGGACAAAAGTGATGAGTTTGGGGAATCCCCCTTTCCTGTCATAGGAAAAAAGCTTTTCGTCTTTTAACAGGCAGTTGGCTTGACAAAGTCTTTTTATAATACCCTTTATCAGACTGAGGAAATTTCCTTCTTTTACTAGTTTATTGAGTATAATGGATCATGTTGAATAATTTTTCCGCATCAATTGGGGAGATCATGTGACTTTTATCCTTCCTCTATTGATGTAGTATAAACATTGAATGATTTCTGTATGTAGAAGTGGAACCATCATTGCTTTCCTGAGACAAATTCTGTGTGTTCATGATATATATAGTAATCCATTTAGTATGAGCTGGATTTTTATTTATTAGTATTTCATTCATGCTTGTTAATGTATTGCATCTATGTTCATTATTGATATTGGTCTACAGGCTTTGTTGTATCTTTGACTCTCACTGTGATCAGAGAATATACTTTGATTCCTATTTTCTTAAATTTAATGGTGTGTGTGTGTGTGTGTGTGTGTGCACGTGTGTTTTGTTATATGGTCTGTCATGGAAAATATTGAAGTCTTACCATCTGTCAATTTTTCCTTTGTATACACTGTAACTCTTATTTGGTGCGCATAGATTTGTGATGTGTATCTTCACCAGCAGATATCTGTGAAGATACACTGTATATCCTTTTTGTCTATTATTAGAGTTTCTAACTTAAAATCTATTTCTTTGACATCAGTGTGTCCACCAAGCTCTCTTTTTTCTTAGTATCTACAAAGAATATGTTTTTTTCATGCTTTATTTTCAATCTGTGTCTTTGGATTTAAGTCAGGTTTTTGTAGACGTCATATAGTTGGATTTTTTAAAAAATCCATTCTGATAGTTCTTGCCTTTTAATAGGAGAGTTTAAGTGAAAAGAACTTCTGCTGTTTATTTTTCTATATCTTTTTATACTTCATATTCCACTATGTTTTTTGTGTGCATAACTGAGTTTCTATAGTGTGCCATTTGATTACTTTTGCATTTTGTTTGCTGTACACCATAGCTACTTTCCTAGAAGTTTCCATGTGACATTTGACCATTGAACTTATAACAATTTATTTTTGATACTATCTTATTGATGTAGGGGAAAATATAACTCCCTACCTGCTAGATGTAAGAAATGCTGAGTTTAAGACCCCCAAAATTATAGAATGATTTCTAAGGAACAACAGAGGATAAGAGTTGGAATTTTTCATTGAGTTAATTCCTAAGAAACAGGAAAGTACCCAAAACTGTGTTACCAATGAGCTCACTTTTCTGAGAGAATATTTTATAATGCAAAATTTATGAGATGGGTACAAAATCACAAGGTAGATACAAAGTGGGTCAATCTATTATCAACCAATACAATTACAACTACTTAGTATTGATCCACTGGGGAAGCAGATCATGAAGCAAGGGTACATGGAAAGAACAAGGGCATTTTTAGGAAGAGATGAATCAGGAGTTCTTGGTCACCCACTGGGGTAACTGATATCTATCTAGACTTCATACGAATTCTAGTAAAATCTCAAGTTGTTGCTTATCACTTGGGAGGTGTGGAGGCCTGGTCCTTCCATTTCTATCTCAAGGTCTGGCCTTGGACAGATGCAGCTCCAGCCACACCTGTGCTGTGTTCTTGACCTCTGCAGCTGACCCCCCTCAAGGGCCGGCCCTCTCACTGCCTGTTTCTACCTAACTTAGTCATCTATGATGTCATCTTTGTCATGCTCAGAAATCTTTTCTGGGCCTGGGTCTACCCACGTTTAGATTAATGTTTCAGAATTTACGTTCTTATATATCATGTGCCCAGTACCACATGTTTACAATTACTGTTTTATACAACTATGATTAAAATAGTATCAGAAAAGAGATTAAAAATCAAAGTACAGTAACACTGATGCTACATTGTCTCAGTATCACCTCTAGTGATGCTGTTTTTCCATATGTCCTTTATCCTGAGCAGAGTCCTCTTAGCCACTACTGGAAAGCAGGTTTACCCGTGACTAACTCCTTTAACTTGTTATTTGCGTTAACTTTTCCTTCAAAATTCTTTCTTGATACTGTTTCTTCTTTCACCACTTTAAATATGCCCTCAACTCATTGAAAAGATTTTTATGAGTACATATTTGCTATACATGATGATCACATTCATCATTGGGAATTTGTACCTGTACATAATATGATTTAATTCTTCTTTTTCCTATTTTCCTCCCCTCTTTTCAACCCATCTTCCTCTCCCCATTTACACAATTTTCCAGGGACAATATAAATGTCTGTTCCACCAAGCAGTAGCCACCATTGTAACTGTTGGTGTCCAGTGTTGGTGTCTACTGACTAACTGTTAGTCAGTAGTTTAGATACCAAGAATTACATTCCTCTCCAGTAAGAATGTAATTATGAGTTTATAAATAAAAAAATCAATCAAATTTATTTTAATTATTTTAGCTCTAAGTTGATGATAAAAATAAATCTAATATAATAAATAAAAATAAACCCTACTTGAGCTGTTAGAAATTTTAATCTACTAGTATTTTAATTAAAAGAAATTATTATTTTCAATGTTTGTGCTGTTGAATATTATTTATTGTCCTATGCACATTTTATACAGATTCACACACACAAAGATAAATTCAACATCTTTGGCTTTTAAAAATGCTTCTCTGAATGGAAGATTATAAAAATTCATTGTAAGATGGATTTGGTGGCATATACTGTGATCCCAGCACTCTGGGAGGCTGAGGCAGGAGGATTGCCAATCTGAGCCTAGACCGGGCAACTTCATGAGTTAGCAGGACCCTATCTCAAAAATAAAATAAAGTAAAATACAAAATAAAATAAAATGAAATGAAATAAAAGGAGTGGGGATGTAGGCAGAAGGCACTGGGTTCAATCCCTACCCTGGAATCATTAATTCAATCAGTATCAGTCAATAAACACAAAATTCACCATGAACATTCAAGAGGAGTGTGTTTGTTTGTTTGTTTGTTTGTTTTAACCTATGAAGGAATAACACAGACAGCATTTCTCCCTCACAATAAGTACATGCCTGAATGAAACAAAATGAAGATTGAGTTTGAAACCATGTCAGAGGCTCTGGAGTTGCAGATCCTCCAGGAGTGGAGACTCCGAGAACACCATGTGTGGTACGGACTCCTACACCAGCAGCAGAGCCCAGCCGGCAAGGCTCCCACGGGGCTGAGCATGGAGCAGAGGCATGGGCCAGGGCTCAGAATGCTGTCACAGAGACTTGGTTTCCTCTCAAGATCTGTAAGGTCCAGCACCAGCGAGAGTGGCCCCCAGGAGGCTGAAACCCTCAACGAGCTGGGGTCAGGTGGCACGCCGGCTCACCCTGGTTTTCCCTGCCTTCCCTGAGTCTCAATCTGGAGCCTCCTGACACTGCTCTGTCCCAGGGGGTGCGCACCTCACACGCTGGCTTTATGCTCTTCTTCCGCAGCCCCTCTCTGAGGGACTGCGTTCCCTTCTGTGATTTAAAGATCACGCGTCCCCTCCGCAATCCTAGTCTTGTGTCCCCTGAGCGCTGCTGCCCACATTCCTGAGCTTTCCGTGTAGGTGTTTCAAAATCATGGAGAAGCAATATGTCTAAATACATAATTCATACATAACTTTGAATAAAACTATTTATATGCACTCAAAAAGAGACAGAGGGACAGAAAGAAAAGGAGACAGAGAAAGGAGGGGGAGGCCCAATCCTAGCTGCCAGTGCTAGCATCACAGGCTTCCCAGTGGGCAGAAGAGACACAGCCTGTGGTCCTCTCAGCCCCTCACTGTGAGTGAGCTTGAAGTCGCACACAGTAGGGCACACACAGGCTTCACTCTGCCAGCACTTAACAGCACCAGTTGAAGCTGTAACACTTCAGGCTTCTACAGTCCCTAACTCACTTATATCTAAAATAAGAATAAACATGATAATGCCTGTTGCACTAAACTATGATGGAGATTAAACAAGTGAACAGATACACAAACTTCTAGCACATAGCAACCACTACCATCTGCCAACCGTTATCATCACTACCATTACTGGGCAGAGCTAACACAGTCACTGTAACGGGACTGGATGAGAAAAAGGGTTCTGTCAACTACACGCAGCATCAGAGAACTCTCTGAAGAGGGCACAGGTCCCTATGTAAGACAGGGTTCCAGAGCATTAGCAGGATTGCCATTATCGAGATTATGATAATGGCACCCTGAGTTAAAGTAGCATTTTAGGCAAATTTTAAAGGATGCAAGTCAGCTTCATGGACACACACATAGCAGTGAGGAACCAGTAATGCCCAGATGAAGATACTGGTTTACATTATCATGTAAGACTGACAAAGTTAAATATTTAGTTTCTGGGGGCTAGAATGGGTAATATAATCCTGTGAAAAATGCAATGTATAGAAGCAAAAGTATAAAAATTATCAAATAATGTCCAATATTGTAATCTAGTTCTTTCTTACCCTGCTTTCTGCAATGATACTTTTTTGTGAGTAACCAAAATTCACAGCATCCCTAAGTGACCATTAATATCAGTAAGATGCTATTACAGTTCATTTTAAAAGAATCTTAACATTAGTCATACCTGGAGCTTATGGCACAGATAATGGAATAATAAGAAACTGTAAGATTATCTAGATTTTGCAATAATTCTATCTAGTACAGAAGAAACTGAGAATAGCCAAAGCAGGAAGAGGTGAGTGTGGTGGTATACAGTGAGTTCAAATCCAGCCTGAATTATGCAGTGAGACCCTGTCTCAAAAAACCAAACCCAACCAAAACAAAATAAACAAAAACAAACAAATGAACAGAAGTAGGAAGCATTACAATCCAGGATTTTAAATAAAATTACAAAGCTATAATAATTAAAACAGCATGATACTGGCCCCAAAACAGACAAGAGGCTCAGTGGAACAGAAAACAGTGATGGTGAATATTTTAGAGCTTTCAATGATACAAACACCACTGTGGCACACGTGCTACAAGTTCACATCCCTGAAACAGAGGGTACAGAAACAACTCCAGGAACATTCAGCCATCTGACCATTAACAAAGGGTCAAAATACATATGCTAGAGGAAAAATAACCTCTCTGATAAGTGGTGCTGGAAAAATTGGCTTCACACATGCAGAAGACTGAACCTAGACTCTCAACACTCACCATGCACCAAACTAAAATCAAAATGGGCCAAAGTTCTAAAAGTTAAAACAGAAACACTCAGTATGTTATGAGATAAAACAAGTAAAAGTCTTGAAGACAAAGGCATAAAAAGGGATTTTCTGAACAGAACCCCAACTGCACAGGATACAATACTATGAATCAACAAATGGAATCATATCAAGTTAAGGTTTTGTGCAGAAAAGAAAACCAATGACAGTGAAAATACAACCTGTGGAATGGGAAAAAAATTGGCAGCTATTCTCAGGAAGAGGAC
The DNA here is from genome assembly GCA_004027455.1 of Hydrochoerus hydrochaeris. Taxonomy (NCBI): domain Eukaryota; kingdom Metazoa; phylum Chordata; class Mammalia; order Rodentia; family Hydrochaeridae; genus Hydrochoerus; species Hydrochoerus hydrochaeris. The sequence goes on along the minus strand of PVLA01012851.1, from coordinate 11,951 downwards.
TAATGCCTAGAATTTATAAAGAACTAAAAAAATAGAACAGAAAAATGCAATTAAAAAGAGCAATTGAAGCACATAGACAGTTCTCAGTAAAATAATTGTAAATGACCAACAAATACATGAAAAAAATGTTCAATGTCTCTGACTACCAAAGAAATGCAAATTAAAACTACATTGAGATTCCATCTTATTCTATCTTATTCCAGAAAAATGAATCATCCAGAACTCAAATGACAAAAATTCTGTTGATGAGAAAGACAAGATGGCTGATCAGTGACAAAAATACAAAGCCTCCCAGAAGAAACAACTCTGTGCAAGAATAAAACACCCTGGAGAGACCCAGACAGAGGGAGATGGATCCTCTTGACACAGGAAGAAATTAAAACATAAAAAAGCTCATCAAATACTTCGGGACTACAACTGAAACAGCTAAAAATTATGGGACACAGCATTTTCATGGTGAGTTGCCAAGTTTGCGCCAGCCTGAATCCGTGCCGGCTGGCAGAGTTGCCCAAACTTGCTCCTGCTGCCACTCACAGGAAGCACAGCAGTGCTGAAGTTGGGGGTTGGTGAGCCCAATGGAGTGGAGCCGGTGAAGAGACCTTCATTAATCCACGATCAGTGCTGGGAATGAGACCCCCCTATGGGAAGGGCATGACCAAACAGGCAACATGATGGAGTCAAGTAGGAGGAGCCTGAACTAGGAGCAACAGTGACTTTGGTTGGTTGCTCCCTCCCCAGAGCAGATTCATGCAATTTGCTTGGACTGGGCTGCGCCCTGGCCGGGACCCAGTGAGACGTCCCAAATAGATTCCCTGCTCCTAGCATGCACTGACTGGGTGATCGCCCCTGAAGTTTGGCTGGCCTGGTGGGGAGGAACAGGCATACACAGCTTGCTTACACCTCAGTGACAAGAGCAGGCAGGAAAGGGCAGAGTTCCCTTGCCAGGGTACTTCAGAGGAAATGTGGCCAACAGGGAAAGGAGTTGGGACCTGCACTGTAGACTGTGTGGAGGAAGCCAGGGCCATGACAGGAGAGAGAGGCAGGAGGAGGCCCCCAGCACAGAACCCTGAGAGCCCTGATCCAGGAGAAGGAAAAACAAGGGAGCCTTAGGGCGGCAAACATGCAGCATCAGACATGGCTTCAATGGACATTAAGAGATATCTTTGGGACCTTGTAGATGAGCTCAAAACTGATATATTAAATCAGGTAAAGCAGGATATGAGTAGAGCAATAAAAGAAATGCTCTCAGGAAGCATCTCTCAGGATGATACAGACGGAAGAAGGGAGGAATACAAAAAAAGGAGAGAAACATTCAATAAAGAATATAAAGAAAATATAGAATACATGAAGCAGATTCAAAGAGACTACCAGGAAATTAAAAACTCCATTGAAAGCAGGCAAAACACCTTAAAAGAAACTAAGGATAGACTGTCAAAACTTGAAGACAAGTTGGCAGTGTGTGATCATGAAAGGAAAGATCTCTTAAAAATAACAAGGAAACAGGCAGTAACAATACAAAGGCTAGAAGATGACAAGAGAATCTACAATTTAAGAATAAGGAACATGAACAAAGAAGCAGGAATACATACAGGTGAATTACAAAGGTTATTTGCAAAAATAATTAAGGAAAACTTCCCAAGCATGGGAAAAGAAAATGACATTTGGTTGTGTGAGGCATACAGAACTCCAGCCACCTACAACCAAAACAGATCTACACCCAGACATATAATAATCAAGATACCAGAAATTCAATATAAAAACAGAATATTAAAAGCCATCAGAGAAAAGAAACAGATTACCTGCGGTGTCCTTTTCTGTCCATGCCACATCCTAGTCCATCCACGCCTTGTGACAAGGTCCATGGGTGGAGGAGAGTGCTTCAAGGAATCGCTTCTCCAGGAAAAGGACACCGCATGTGGGAATTGGGGGTGAGGATCTTGTAATGTTTTGTACTGATAATTGTAATTTGTGTAATTCACATATATATATTTTCATGTAATACTCAATACGAAATCGAAAATAGAAACTCCAGAGGAGTTACTAGAAACCCTCTAGATAACTTTGTGAAAACTAATTGTGAAATTTTACCTTCTGTGAGTAGCATGAGAGAGTTTATACAAAAGCTTTAAATGAAAGAGTTCATGGGGGAGGATTTACAAAATTCCTGTGAGACAACTGCCCTGAGACACTGGACAGGCAGCCAGAGACGGGCAACTAGGACACATATGTTATGCCACTGGCCGCCTAAGACAGACACAGGACCAATTGCTGTCCTGCAGGCCCATGACAGGTAAGGCCTGGTTGGGTTCATATGAAAAGTCCTTGACCCAAGACAGGCACTGTCCTACAGGCAGCCAGAGACAGGCAACTAGGACACATATGTTATGCCACCGGCTGCCTAAGACAGGCACAGGACCAATTGCTGTCCTGCAGGCCCATGACGGGTAAGGCCTGGTTGGGTTCATATGAAGAGTCCTTGACCCAAGACAGGCGCTATCTTCACAGGGCCTGCCATACTCCCATAAGTGATAAGGGAAAAAATGTAGGGAGCGGCATGATAGCTTCACAGCTGCCGCTCCATCTCTCCCTCCTGTGGGCACCCAGGTGCGTCGGCTTACATTTTCCAAGCTAATTAAGTAACAAGATTAAAGTGTTACAAAGGTGAAAAAGTTAGCAAATATATACTCCAGCTTCTAAAAATAAAATAGATTCAGATTCACTCACGGATGGGTGTGCAGTGTCTTCTGTCTCTCACTCACCGACTCCCTGACCACCTTTGGGACTCCTGAGCCCTGCCGCAGCTGGACTCTGGCAATTAACTATAAAGGAAAGCCCATCAGAATCATGGCTGACTTCTTGACACAGACCATCAGATCAAGAAGAGCTTGGAGTGAAGTCTTCCAAGCCCTGAAAGAAAATAACCTCCAGCCCAGATTGATGTACCCTGCAAAACTGTCACTAGAAGTTGATGGAGAAACAAGATTCTTCCATGACAAAGAGGAACTGGGGGGAGTTTGTGACCACCAATCCAACCTTACAGAGAATACTGAAGGACATTCAAGAGAGAGAGAGAGAGAAAATACCGGGATTTTAGGAACAGTGGCAGAAAGGCCTCAATGAGTGGGACAGGCAGTAGAATGAAGGAGAAAACTAGACAAACAAAGGCAGGAAAATAGCATAGCAGAAATGAGGCAGAGAAGGATAACTAGAAACTCTAACATAGATAGCCTTGATATGCCATATTGTAAATAGTGCACCAGGATTTAAAACCCACATTATTCACACTACACTGCTTAGATGTATTATATTCTGTTCCAGTCATTCTATCTGTACTAGATTTGAGGGCACAGACAGTAACCCCAAAAATAACAGGATATAGTATGGTAATCATCCTTAATTTCTTATTAACTTAATCTAAAGCCCGGTAAAACCTACACTGTTTTACCATGACTGATCATAATCAAATCTGGTTTGTTGGATTGCTGTTTTGTATTGATAGATTTTATTCAAAGCTGTTATGATTGATAGCATCAAGTCTGAGAGTATAGGCAACTGCACTTAAGATGATAAGATCCACTAGAATATCCACTCTGGTTTGATTATTACCTGCCTTTGAAGTTTTATACTGTCTACAATGTTTTATTTTATTAATATTGTTATTTACTGTTATACTCAATTATATTGTTATATTCAATTATGCCTGAGGATATAGACATTCTAGTGAAGATAATAAGAAACAAGGCAGTAATCATTGTAGATCACCTTGTACTGTCGTTTTATATGACTTTTTGGTTTCATGTTTTTATAGGAATTTGTTTTGTTTTGTCTTGCTAAGTTTTGTTTTTCCCTCTAATACAGAAAGGATAGAAATACACGTAGAGATTCATGCATGCGTAGCTGTTCACACTCTCACTATTTGACTATCTACTTTATATGCTTTAATTTTGTCACTTGAACAACTATTTCCAAGAGGATAATATGTAATTTATTAACTAGTGATTTCTTGTTTATCTTTTTTTTTTTGAATTCTGTATTATCTCTACCCTTTACATGCTTTTGTTTCTCTTTAAATAAAATCTTTTTAAAAAACTTATTTAATACTTTAAATGTTAATTTCATTCAGATTCAATTGTCTAAGCACCCTGGGTTAATGGCATTCTAGTTAGCCCAGGTGATCTGCACAGTATGTTCTTGTCCTTTAGGCACCCCTCTAAAGTTAACTTTAATTCTTTTGCTCTAATTCAACTTTTTCAAACCTTTATTGTAAACACCATATGGCAAATACTTATAGACTTTGAAGGTCACATACAGTCTCTGTTGTATATATTTGTGAAAGGTTTGTTTCTTTTTTGTACAGGGAATTGAACCTTCAAATTTACAACCTCACACTTGCCAGGCAGGCACTGTACCACTGAGCTGTATCCCCAGCCCTCCTTTTCTTTTGAACCACTTAAACAAGACAATAGCATAATTAACTTATGAGCTAAATAAAAAAAAGACTGTGGATCAACTTGATGCATGTGCCATACAGTTAATATAAATACAAGCCAATGGCACATGAGCACTAATAAAACAAGGTTTGTATTATAACATCAGTAAATGTTCATGTCTTATTATTACTTTTCCTGTGTAAGTTGGGTTTTTTCCCATTTGTACCTTATGATTTAAAAAGTGATAATGTACATAGCCTATTTGATGATACACATAGACTTAGACCTATACAGACTTGCATAATTGCAGCATTTTATTTCTGGAGGAGATTGTGGAGAATATATAATTAGAACTACCTCCTCATTTTACAGATAACTTAAAATTCAAATAAATATGATTAACTAACTTATAAATACTGGAGGGCTAGCAGACTTTCAAAGGAATCCTTATATAGTTCAGTGATGTAATTTTCACTGAGATTTCTGGAAGATGAAAAGGTTATTTGTGAATCATACTTCCTCAGAAACATGAAGAATATGCAGTGATAAAAAAAAAAGCATGAGGAAATGAGCATTATCGGGTCCTGCTGCTTGGAGTGTACTGGGAGCAATTAAAGTTTCATATCTGAAACAGTCTTCATGCCAACAATCCATTTTGTAGGTACTTGTTCTACAGAAATATTTGCCCATGTTCACAAAGAAGCACCAACAAGATGTTCATTGTGCAATACAGGTAACAAGAAAACTGGAGAGGACTGGGGATATAGCTCAATGGCATAAGCACCTGCCTGGCAAGTGCAAGGTCCTGAGTTCAATTCCATGTTCCAAAAGAAGAAAAAGACAACAAAAAGAAACCTGGAGAGACACCTCCCCAAATAAGAGACCTAACCAAAAAATGGGCAACTAAAATGAATAAACACATCTCAGAAGAGAAGTACAAATAGCCAATAAATACATGAAAAAATGTTCATTATCTATGGATATTAGAGTGTTGTAAAGTAATAAGATTCCATCTTATCCCACCAAGAATGGTTATCATCAAGAAGTCAAACAATAAAAATGCTAGCAAGGCTTTAGGGGAAAAAGAAACACTTCTATATTGCTGATAGAAATGTAAACTAGTAAAATCAGTATGGGAATCAGTGTGGATTTGCCTCAAAAAACAACTAGAAATTTCACTTGACCCAGCTATTCCCAGTCTAGGTATTTTCCCAAAAGAATGAAAGGCATCATGGTACACTGATATGTTCATACTCATATTTGTAGTAACACAATTCATAATAGCTAAACCTTGGAAGGAGCCGCTATGTCCATCAATAGATAAGGGATAAAGACAATGTATTTATACACAGTGGAGTACTCTTACATAAAGAGAAAGAATCTTGGGCCATTTGCAGAAATCAAACACACAAGTTTAATCATCTCATGGATTCTCTTACATGAGAAACCCAAAGTCTAAATAAAGAATAAAATTAAAGAAAGATAATAAGAAGAAGGGAGATAGATCTTTCTCAGAAGGAAGATGATCAAGAGATTGAGGAAAGGAGAATGGAGAAAAGGGGATAAGAAAAAGAATTAAGACATATGGTATAATGTACATGTGCCAATTGCCTATGAGGAATGTAATCATCATATACTGAAGTGTACTAATTTTTAAAAATGAAAAAATCCTGGATAGTTGGAACTTGGGGCACTGGGAAAACAAGAAGTTAGCTCCCCACTCTAGTAAGTGGCTGTGAGCCTACTGGCATGGCATGCTAAAAAAAATCAAACATCCATTCCCACCCCACTTAGCAAGTGGGAGCCAGAGATCTGAGCTTCTCTTGCGAGTTTGACTATATGCAATATACCAAATAAGGGAGATTTCCTTCTACCATCTCTTTGAAGGCAAATATTTTTATCACTGTTTTTCTCTGTTCTGATTAATGGTATAACTCTATTCAATATTCTGTTTTACAAGCTCAATATTTCCTTCGATTTTGCTGTACATAATTGAAAGAACAACTATTGTGAAGAAAATGAGATATACCATTGTACCTATCACTTTTTTATTTAAAGACAAAAAAACATAAAAAGAGTAGAAATAATACAGAATTTCAAAATAGAAAAGATAAACAGTGAGAAATCACTAGTTGATAAGTTACATATTGTCCTCTTAGAAATAGTTGTTCAAGTTACAAAATTAAAGCATACAAAGTAGACAGTCTCAAACAGTGAGACTGTAAACAGCTACGCATGCATGAGTCTCTACATGTATTTCTATCCTTTCTGTATGAGAGGGAAAAACAAAACATAGAAAGACAAAACAAGCCAAATTCCTATAAACATGAAACCAAAAATCATACAAAACCACAGTACAAGGTGATCTACAGTGGTTACTGTGTTGTCTCTTATTACCTTCAATAGAATTGTCTATAACATCAGGCATAATTGAATATAGCAGTACACAACAATATTAGTAAAAATAAAACATTGTAGACAGTGTAAAACTTCAAAGGCAGGTAATAATCAAACCAGAGTGGATATTGTAGTGAATCTTGTCATCTTCAGTGTAGTTGCCTATACTCTCAGACTTGATACTATCAATCATAACAGGTTCAAATAAAACCTGTCAATACAAAATAGCAATCTAACAAGCCAGATTCAATTAAGATCAGTCATGGTAAAACAGTGTAAGTTATACAGAGCTTCAGATTAAGTTAATAGGAAATTAAGTTTGATTACCATACTATATCCTGCTATTTTGGGGATTAATGCCTGTGCCCTCAAATCTAGTACAAGTAGACGAACTGGAACAAAATATAATCCATCTAAGCAGAGTGGTGTGATTAATGTTGGTTTTAAATCCTGGTGCACTATTGACAATATCTTCTGCCTTCTTTTTTAGGCTATTCCTCCCCTTTCACTCCCACAGGGTGCTGCACATTTTCGGTCCCACCAACTCCTTCAGTTTTTAGATTGGGGGGCAACCTGCTTTTACTTAAGTGGTTCCAAACCTTCTCATTCCTGAACTTGATCTCAAGTTGTATTCCTTTACCTACAAAAGCCTCAAGGTTTTCCTTCATTATAGCTGAGTACTTCTCTACGGCACATAAGTATCCTGTCTTTCCAACCTATCTGCAGGTGGTGGCCGATTTGCTCCTATTTCTCTCTGACTCCCTGTCACATACGGCATTGTTTTCTCATAGTTGATTTTTGGTCCAAAAACCATCTCTCAGATTGATTATATTTGCTATACAGAGCATCTCAATGAACCCAACTCCTGATGTACTCTGCCTGTCTTTTTTTTTTAGTGTATCAAGGCCATCTCTATTAGAGATTATAGCCAACCTTCTCTGCCTCATTTCTGCTATACTACTTTCCTGCCATTGTCTACTTTTCTCCTTCATTGTACTGCCTGCCCCATTCATTGAGGCCTTTCTGCCACTGTTCCTAAAATCTTGGGGTTTTTTTTCTCTCTCTAGAATGTCCTTCAGTATTCTCTGTAGGGTTGGATTGGTGGTCACAAATTCCCCCAGTTCCTCTTTGTCATGGAAGCATCTTGTTTCTCCATTAATTTCTAGTGACAGTTTTGCAGGGTACATCAATCTGGGCTGAAGGTTATTTTCTTTCAGGGCTTGGAAGACTTCACTCCAAGCTCTTCTTGATCTGATGGTCTGTGTCGAGAAGTAAGCCGTGATTCTGATGGGCTTTCCTTTATAGGTAATCTGTTTCTTTTCTCTGATGGCTTTTAATATTCTGTTTTTATATTGAATTTCTGATATCTTGATTATTATAGGTCTGGGTGTAGCTCTGTTTTGGTTGTAGGTGGCTGGAGTTCTGTATGCCCCACACAACCAAATATCATTTTCTTTTCCCATGCTTGGGAAGTTTTCCTTAATTATTTCTGTGAATAGCCTTTGTAATTCACCTGTTTTTATTCTGGCTTCTTTGTTCATGTTTCTTATTCTTAAATTATAGATTCCCTTGTCATCTTCTAGCCTTTGTATTGTTACTGCCTGTTTCCTTGTTATTTTAAAGAGATCTTTCCTTTCATGATCACACATTACAAACTTGTCTTCAAGTTTTGATAGTTTATCCTTAGTTTCTTTTAAGGTGTTTTGCCTGCTTTCAATGGAGTTTTTAATTTCCTGATAGTCTCTTTGAATCTGCTTTATATATTCTAGATTTTCTTTATATACAAAGTGGACATTCAAACAGTGAGGCTGCAACAGTTTTGTTCAACAATCCAACAAAAACTCAGCAACATGGTTATCAATCCTACATACTTAAACACATGTGCAGTTATATCCTTTAGAGCACTTTCTTTTCCTCCTTTTGCTTTTTAAGTCCATTATCTGTTTAGTTATATCATATTTTGGCTTGTTCAGTACCTTACTGATCTGTTTCATTGTTGTTATTTACTTTTTAATCAACTTATACAATTCTGTTGCTTGGTTTTTGAGTTTCTCCTCATCTACTCCCCATGGATCAGCTTTGGGGGAGTTGGGAGTTTTGGGAGGTATTTTGTTACTTTGTTATCTCTCTCTTTTTTTAATTATTATTTTTTGAAGGTAGTAAAATATGGCAGAACAAGACAGAACAAAGCCAACTGAGACAGTTTAGTGAAATTGGTACAGAACCTCACAGCAGGTTACCAAGATAACAGTAATACACACAATAGTATATCTCATTTTCTTCACAATAGTTGTTCTTTCAATCAGGTACAGGAAAATGGAAGGAGATACTGAACTTATAAGAACAAAATATTGAATAGAGCAATACCATTAATCAGAACAGAGAAAAACAGTGATAAAGATATTTGCCTTCAAAGAGATGGTAGAAGGATATCCCCCTTATTTGCTATATTGCATATGTTGACCCTCCCAAGAGATACTCAGATCTCTGGCTCCCATGTGCTAACATGGTGGGGAGGGGATGGATGTTTGATTCTTAGCCCACACACTGGAAGGCTCACAGCCACTTAACACAGCAGTGAGCTGGCTGCTTGTTTTCACAGCACCCCATGTTCCAACATGGCACAGAGCTCAGGAAACACCAATGATTCTTGCTCTGGGGCAGCCATGGTTTGCCAAGCCACAGCCACTTATCAGAGCAGTGAGTCTTCCAGCACCCCAAGCACCACAAGTTCCAACATCTATCTTCTTTATCGAATGTTTCTCTCCTTTTTTTGTGTGTTCCTCCCTTCTTCTGTCTGTGTCTTCTTGAGAGGTGCTTAGCATTTCTTTTATTAATCTACTTCTATCTTGCTTTACCAGATTTAATATTTCAGTTTTGAGCTTGTCTACAAGATCCTAAAGATATCTCTTAATGTCCATTGAAGCTGTGTCTGATGTTGTATGTTTGCTGCCCTCAGTCTCTTGTGTTTTTCCCTCTCCTGGATCATTGTTCTTAGGGTTTTGGGCTGGGGGATTTTTCTTGTTTCTCTCTCTTGTCATGTTTTTGGTTTCTTCCAAATATGTGTATAGTGGAGGTCTCAGCCCCTTTCCTTGTTGGTTATGGTTCTTCTGAAGCATGCTGGCGAGGGATTTCTGCCCTCTCCTGTTTGCTCTTGTCACTGAGGTGTAAGCAGGGGCTGCATATGCTGGCCCCTCACCACCGGGATAGTCAAACTTCAGGGGCCTTCACCAGGTTAGTGTGTGCTAGGTGTAAGGAATCAGTATGGGACAGCTTATTGGGTCCCAGCCAGGGGCATGACCCAGGCCAAGCAAATCCCACAAATCTGCTCTGGGGAGGGAGCAACCAACTGAAGTCACTGCTGTTCCTAGTTCAGGCTCCTCCTGCCTGATTCCAACATGTTGTCCATTTGGTTGCCCCCTTCCATGGGGGGGTCTTATTCCCAGCACTGACCATGGATTAATGGAAGTCCCTTTGCAGGCTCAGTTCTCCATTGGGCTCACCAACCCCAATTTCAGTGCAGCTGTGGCTCCTGTGAATTGCAGCAGGAGCTAGTTTGGACGGCTCTGCGGGTCATAGCAAAAGTGCCATGTCCACTAATTTTAGCTGTTCCAATTATAGCCCTGAGACTGCATGTTTGACCAGCTTTTTTTGTTTTAAGTTTCTTCCTGTGCCAAGAGGATCCATCTCCCTCTGTCTGGATCTCTCCAAGATGTTTTATTCTGGTTTATGAGTTGTTTCTCCCTGGGAGGCTCTGTATTTTGTTGCTCACTGATTGGCCATTTTTCTCTCTTCTCCCTGTACCTATCACTTTTATCCCAGTAACCTGCTGTGAAGTTCAGTACCAGTTTCACTACACTATCTCAATTGGCTTTGCTTTACCTTATTCTGCTGTATTTTACTACCTTCAAAATAAAATTAATTAATTAATTAAAGTAATAATAAATAAAAAATAAAAAAGTAAACAACAACAAAACATATCAGTAAGGTACTAAGCAAGCTGAAACATGATATAACTAAACAGATAATGGACTTAAAATGCAAAAGGAGGAAAAGAAAGTGCTCTAAAGGATATAACTGCATGTATATTTAAGTGTGTAGGATTGATAACCACACTGCTAAGTTTTTGTTTGATCATTGAACAGAACTGTTTGCAGCCTCACTGTTTGAATGTCCACTTTGTATGTTTTAATTTTTTAACTTGAACAACTAAATCTAAGAAGACAATATGCAATTTATCAACCAGTGTTTTTTTGAAATTCTGTATCGTTTCTACACTTTTTTGTTTTGCTTTTTTTCTCTTTAAATGAAAATTTTTAAAAATCCTGGATACACTCTATACATCCATCAATAGGGATATTATTAAATACACCATGACAGCCAGGCATGATGGTGCACACCTGTAATCCCAGCACTTGGGAGACTGAAGGCAGGAAGATGGCTTAAGCTACATAAGTGAATTCAAGGTTATCCTGCATTACATAGCAGGACTCTGTCTCAAAAAAAAAAAAACTTAAGATAAAATGAATACACCATGAGAACTGCAGTGGTGCATGCCTGTTATCCCAGCACTCAAGCAGTTGAGGAAGGAGAATTACCATGAATTCAAGACCAGCCTGGGCTACATAAATGAGTTCAAGTCCAGCTTGCACTACATAGTGAGACTCATCTCAAAACAAACAAACAAATAATACACACTATGGAATATTGAAGGAGTTTAAGTGACTGGATAACCCTCTTTGTATGGGGTAGGAAAGAACTCTGGTGTATCAAAAGTAAGAGACTCAAGTTTCAAGATAGTATTATTTAGGTTAAAAAAAAGGACAGCCACCTGACAAACCTATTTCACTATATGTCAGTATGTATGTAGGCAAATGCATGACAAAGATTGGGAAAGATACACATCAACTCACAATAGTGGTTACCTCATTGATGAGTCATTAGAGCATATGGAAGGTCTTTACTCACCTGTTATTTCATTTTTATTCATAAGAATGTAATCATCTTCTCCTTGTATAAAAAAATAAATTTCAATTGTTTCTTTCCAAGAGGATCTATGAGGGCTGGGGATTGAGCTTATCAGCATGAGTGCCTACCTGGCAACTGTGAGATTGTGAGTTCAAT
>PVLA01012850.1:0-41170 GCA_004027455.1 Hydrochoerus hydrochaeris | reverse complement strand
GTGTAGGATTGATAACCATGTTGCTAAGTTGTTACTGGATCATTGAACCTCTTTGCAGTTTCACTGTTTGAATGTCCACTTTGTATTCTTTAATTTTGTAACTTTAACAACTATGTCTAAAAAGACAATATGTAATTTATCAACTAGTGATTTCTTACTACTTATTTTTTTCTGAAATTCTGTATTGTTTTGACCCCTGTTTCTGTTTTGCTTTTTTTCTCTTTAAATAAAATTTTTTAAAAAAGAAAAAAAATTCTAGCTTTTTTATATTCCTTGCACTTTCACGTTCCAGTATCCTGCCAGTGCCAGGAATCAATTCCTCTGTGATACTGCCTGGAACATTGGGAGGTCCAGAAAAGGATCAGACAGCCCCTCAAGCTACAAAGAAGTGAACATAGCTGCCCTTTCCAGAAGAGTCCTCCTTCTACATCAGCGTGGAGTGTTCTGGTTGCACAAAACAACCACCTCAGGAGGGAGTACATCAGACGGGATATGCTCTCTGTACATGATGAAGCTATCAGTGAAAATGAAAATGGATGAAGCATGCCTTTGGACACATGACAGGGACAAAGTACTTCAGAAGATGTTACTTAAGAGAAATAAAATATGGTTAATATTCCAACATTATTGATGTAAGAGAATGTGAGAGATTCAAACTCATGGAACAGTCTGACCAAGGTAATTGAGGACATTTTTAGAGCACAGTGACCACACCCATTTAACACCAGATTCAGCGCACCAGATGGCATCAGAAGCAGAAGTAAATGTTTTAGAACTGTTGGATAAATGGTTTTTCATGATGAAAGTGTGAATGATTGTAAATCATTACATAGAATTTGGACACAAAGACTTTAAGTAGTTAGCAAATGCTGAAAAAGAAACCTCAAACTAATAGTTTCCCAGTGGAAGCTATACAAACCAATGTGGATTATTACAATTAAGCTGGACACATCATAAGGATTTTGTTTTTTAACAGGGGCAAAGGTAAAAAGTAGAGGATGGGGTGAATAACCTGCTAGGCACTTACAGATGCATCTGTGACTTTGTCTACTTTGCTGCATATAATTAGTAATAGAAATGCTATAAATGGATCCCCCCCATTTCTATTTTCCAACATTGAGTAATTTGAACCAGCATGTGGGACACATGGAATGAACAAAACATCTAAATTACACACAGGTTTGAGTATTGGCTCCCTGTAGGATAAACTGAGTTAAAAATACAAGCTCCAGGATGTCAGATCCCTAAGGAAATCATGTTGTGCTTCATTTTTAGCTTTTTTTCTCCCTTTTTCAAATTACATAAATACCAATGGCATTTATTGCAAAGAGATTCTTTGGAATTTTTCTTTTGTTCCACTCTGCACAGCATTATCTTTATTGAATTTTTATAGTGTGGACTACCATGAACATCTAAAGAAATTGTCAAATAATCTTTTCCAATTAAGTTACTCTTTCCAAGTGTTCTAGCTCCAGGAAAATATTAATTACGATGTCTAAGTATGAAATGGCATCATATTTAAAGAAAAATTTTATAATTAGAAGACATAGCGATTCTCCACTTTTGTTGTCCCTATTTTATAGATAAGGAAACACAACAAGGAAATTTAGTAATTTTTCCAAAAACACACAGAATACTAGTAACACATTTAAGTCAAGAATGCGTTTATTTTTCAAGTAATCTAGAATGTATTCTCTTAGGAATGCTTCACTGTTTAGTAAGACCTCGTCACTTAAGGCTGACTATCATGCATACCTGCAAACACCAAATCACTTTATTTTTAAAAAGGAAACAAAGCTGCTTTATCCCTTGGCTAACTTTTTCCTGTGCTTAGTTTCAGATTATTTACACATAAATTCTTCAGTTCAGAATCATCTTATGAGTTGTTTTTTCCTTGTTTGACTATGTAAAATTCCTCCCAGTACATTTGCGCTTTCTCTTTTGTCTCCTTCTAACTTGAAGCCTCTCTAAATTTTACTAGTTTCATACTTATCTTTTTATCCATGAATATTCAACTTAATGTAGTACTGCAACAGAGGAACCAGAAATTAAAAATGTAAAATCAGAAACCAATGCTCATGCAAGTAGAATTTCTTTTTTCACCACAAGGGACACATTTAAATGGTATGTGTATAGGCAGATTCTCCAGGAAGCTAAAGGGCTCAATGCTTTAAGCTTCATCCTCTCCAGTGCATAGATACCTCTCAAGGCTTGGAGCCTTGTGATAAGGTGTAGACTCGAGTTGTGTTTTTTTAATTCTTTAAAAATGAGCTATTTTAACCACTATCATATAAGAAGAGTTGTGTCTCACTTCAATCTCTTTTCCACCACACATTCCTCTCAAGAAATGACAGAGATAAGAGAAAGAGAGACAGGGACAGAGTTGTGCTGATGGATACATAGAGTTTGCCTTAGGGTATATATATTTATGCTATTCTTAAATGCATCATGCATGACTAAATATCACATCATAGTGTGTGACTGGAATTTAGGAATATGTCCATTCTTCGCTCTTCTGCTTCTGTTTCAAGTCCTTGAGATTGTATTAGCATATGAACACATCCCAGGAGTATTCTATCAACAAATGTAATAGGATGGTGAAAAGGAAACAAGTTAGAAATGTTCAGAGAATTAAAACTAGTTGTTGGAAAAGTATCGTGATATATCATATATGGGTTTCTAATGCAAACATTAGAAATTTCAATTCATGAAAATCTACATTTTTCCAAATTTTGTCTTCTATGAAATTAGCTTTTCATAATTTATCAGTTATGGTTTCATATACTAAATATTCACTTTCACACACTATTTAGCACTCATTTTGTATTTGTTTCCTTAAAAGGTCACCTTCTTAACTTTTATAATTTTCCAAATTTAATCCTCAGTGGCTTTGAGGCACAACCTGAGCAGAGCTTACTGCAGCAGCCAACCATTAGTGGGGAGGGACTGGAAAGGCACATTAGGTTAAGAGAAATGAAAGTCCTAGGAAGTACCATTAAAAGATAAGCACTGTAGATGCTGAATTCTGTCAATACATAAAAAGGAGTTATTGTGGAGCCAGGACACATGGACAATTCACAAGACTTTCAGCCGCAGAGTCCAGCAGAAATCAAAGGGACAGTGGTGCCATCAGAGTAATATTTCTGTAAAAAGTTGGCATGTATAAGATTCATGATTATGTACGTGTGCTGGCTGAGAGGCAGGTGACTATGTCTATTTCAAGTAACACATATATCTTACCAAAATTTCCAAGGGGGAAAAGTTAAACAATCATATGATTTGAAACCAGTTACCATGTGAGTTAAAATCACTATTGTGTTTTACTTGCATTGGTATTGTTATCATATACAACTGACTGTGGAAAGATTAAATGGAGAGGAAAAATTGTTACACACACATATGCTAGGTGTAGAGAGATTACTTCTGTTCTCATTTCATGAAATTTGGAAACAGAAGAAAATGAGGATTATCTTTCTCCTTCATAAATTTATATTAATCTGATTTCTAATGCAAACATTAGAAATTTAAATTAATGCCAATTATCAAATTAATCACATTTTAAATGATCTATTATTTAGTGCAGGAAGACAGTTTGTTTGCAGCATAAGCAATTTAAAAGCCAGGCTACTGGTTACCCAAAATAAAACCTTTGTACTCTTGCTTGACTTCTATTTTATATGTGAATATGAGCAAACAGAAAGCATACAAAATTAATTAGTAGATGGAAAACCATAGGGTACAATGGAAAAGAAATGACCATACAATTTATGCAGAATTAGTATTCAATCTTGATTTTCTTTAGGCAAGTAATTTAAAATCTCTGCACCTCATATCTATAATATCAAGTAAGGGAACTCACCTTGGAAATTTCTGCTCAGGATTCAATGATATGATTTTCTGAACTTCCTGTGTTTTTCTACTTAATGAATTGGGGCTAAATTTAGTTGATACATAAAATCCCATGCCCTTAGGAAGTCTAAGATGTCTAGTATTGAACAGGCATTTATAAATTGTACCATTAAATTTACATTTCTACCCTGTAACGCAGGCGTTGCCATTCCAGTTTTTTTTCTTTATTTTGATGAGAAAATGTACCCTTATTCATGTCAAACAACAGGGAAGTAGAGTGTAAGATTTAACCAAATTTTCTTGTGGTTTTTGATAGAGAAGCCCCAAGTTGATAGTCATTTTTAAATGATATATTCCATTGCATCTAGTTACACTTAGCATGTGCAAAGTGAAAATATTTCAAAATATTTCCTTCAATTATAAAAAGTAAATTCAGGATTGAAATGAATTTTGGTTATGTTATTAATATGCAAAGCAAGAACTCATCACTTAAATAGATTATAGACTGACAGCTTCAAATGAAGAAAAAAATGTCAACACAACGCAAGTTATAATTCTTCCATCCCATTATTCTGTATTTTAATGAGTCTTGTGTTAACCTTGGTTAGGGTTAGGGTGTTAACAGAATTGGTCCTGCAGCTCCAAATTGAAAATAATGCCTACAATTTTAGTCTGCCCTAACTTTGAAATGAAAGCCCATCATTCTTTCTGAATATCACAGTACCTTACCCTTTCTGGGCACTTTTACTTCCTCCTCCTGAACTGTTTCATTTATTCTAGCCTGCTAAGAGATTATTAGAATGTATTCATAGCAAATACATTCATGTGTGACACCAGCAAGAACTTTGGAACACTGTGTTGCTCTTGAGTCTTGTTTAGCTAAAGTTAGTTTTGAACCTGACACTTGTGGTTGAGTGTAATTAGCAAGTAGTTTAATGATTTCCTTGATTACCAAAATGAGATTAATTAAAAGATAAGCAATAGTATTTACCCAGTGAAAAGTGAATTACATCTGATTTAATTCTTTTAACTCTAGGAAATAGCTTTTAGTTTCTTCATTTTACAGATGATCACAGTTAGATTTAAAGAAGTTAGAGAAACTGTCCAAGAATGTATAGTAATGGTAAAACTCAAGTCTACATCTTTTTATTGCTAACACTTTACTAAATAAGGCTATACCCAAACCATCACTTGTGAAAATTACTTGCAATAAATTCATGTAATGCTCAGGGTATATAATGGACTTCAGTGTTAGGTACCTACATAGTAATATTTGCTTTTCCAGTTTAGATTTCTATTTCATTTGATTTTCACTGGTAGGAAAGTTTCTTTCATTTGAAGAAACTGAGGAAATATGGACTAAATTATATCAGCAGACACCACTGGATCTGCTTTGCATTTGTCACCTTTTCTGCTCCAAACTCTCAACCTGTCAAAAATTCTGTAAGAGGACATTTTTATTTTTAATTTCTTTTCAGTCCTCCTTCCTATCTGGGTTCTGATGAGAAATGCATTAGGCTTATTTTTATAAATAGATGAGTGTCTTTATGTTATAGATCCTGATAAGAATCTTAAGTGTCTATTCTGTGATCCCTGGGATCATTATGGGTGGAAGGTCACTCACAACAGGACTTTCTTGCCTTTCACAGTGACAAACCTTAATGGAATCCGGCCTGCAGCCTGTCTGGTGTCAAAGCAAGTCCAAGCAAGTTCCCTCAAGTGTAGCTTTTACAACATTGGGTAAGGCAGAAACATTCCTTCAAGACACCACCCACCTTTTCCAGTGGGAATCTAATGAAATGATTCTCTTGTAATGGCGTAGCGGCGGGGAGGGTTAAGATCAGACTCTCAGAGAAAATTTTGAAAGAGTGAGTGGGAGGAGACAAGTGAAAGGGAATGAAGAGATGGAAAATAAAATCTATCACTGCCACCAAAATATTCTGCTCAACATGAGAGTAAACCCTGCAGCTGTTAGCACTGTTCAGCATATTTTGCATATTTACATATAACAAGTATTTCCAAACAGCCTTGTGTTTACTTAAAATCCCCCACAGAGATGTCTGCTAAAGCTAAAACTGTTACTGTAGAAAGCTGTTTTCTTGAAGTTTGCTAAAGTGTTTGCAAAATTTCCTCTCTGTCTCTCTGTTCTCTGTCTCACTCTCTCTCTCTCTCTCTCTCTCTCTCTCTCTCTCTCTCTCTCTCTCTCTCTGTTGTAGGTTGAGCAGAAGAGCTACTCTCATGAAGTACACTACAGAAAAATTTGGGCTAATCCTGCTTTCCAGACAACATTCAAAACATAGTACCCATGTTCTAAGACAAGGAGCACCTTGTTAGTTGAAGTTAACTTTAAAAAAACAGTTAAACAAAAAAGGGAAACAGAGAGCATCACCTAGTGATCCTTGGCTAGTACTGAAGTTAAAAAAATGGGATTTTTTTTTCTTTGGTACTAGGGATCAAACAAATTTATGACCTCACACTTGCCAGGCAGACGCTTATGCCACTGAGCTAAATCCCTGGCCCTCAAAATGGGGTTTTCATAATTGCTATTAACCCTAATCTTCAAGTTAGAAGTACTTTACCCCAACTTTACTGAGACATAATTGACAAACGAAAGTTGCATGTATTCATGGTATATGAAATAATTAATATTACATATACACATTGTGTAATGATTTTTATAATCAAATTAATTAATACCTTCATCACCAAAAGTATGTGTTTATGAGAACAGTGATAACAGTGGATAGGTCTGTCATGTAGCCACTTTCTTTGAAAATACGAAATTCCAAAAAATCACACATAGCTCCTTGATAAGACTAGAGAACTATTAACAGAAGGGATGGGGTACTTTAAAACTGTATTTTCCTTTTAGCAAGATCCAAAAGAAAAGGAAAAGTAACATGCTTAAAGGGGAATAGATTTTGTATATTTTGGCAAGATACTTCCAAAACTTTGTTGTTATATTTGGCTGTCTGCAAGTACTCTCTTACACAAGTGCAAACCAAAGATCAATGCCACTGTTCTTCATTCAACTCTAGCCAAACTTGGTATGGAAAGTACAATCGTTTTTGAGAGTATCTCCAAAAAATTCTTTTCCAATAAAAGTCAGTTTATTTATTGATCTGCAGCATTGCACAGGATGGAAATCTACTTTACGCTAAATCCATCAATAGATGTTTGCTTTTTGTAAGTCTTTCTACTGTCTAACTGATAGTAGCTGGAATGATTCAATCTGAACAGAAGTATTAACCCCTTACCACATCACTATGGTCATTTCTTGCTATTTAGTCAGATGTGTATGGGCAGGTCAAATGAAATGCTTTGACGACTTACAGCATCACAGGATATGCATGTGTTCCCCCAAAAGGAAGCAAAACAATTAAATGGTAGTTGGTTTTCCCCAGAGAAAACACACTTCAGCCTGGAACATTCTGCACTCCATGACCTACTCTCCACCCTACTGAGTGCCTGGCTTATGTAAGTATCAAAGAGCCCCCTGGATTCCAAGCCATCATAATAACTATGTGATGCATTTGAAATAACAATAGGACTTTCATTCATTCGCAGATAAGTGAATAAAGATGAACTCACACACAAATGTCCGTGCAAATACTGTCTTTCTAATTATAAATACTAAATCCTATTTATAATACTGATAAAAATCATTAAAGTTGAATAATAAGCTTAATGAGTGGAATAATGTTCCCCTAATGATGTTCATGGCAATCCCTAGAACTGGTAAACATTATGTTTTGCGTGGAAATGGGGAGTTTGCAGATAAGTAATTAAGAATTATGACCTAAGGAGATTATCCTAAATTATATACTCGGTGTAATCACAAGGGGCCTTAGGTATGGCAGAAAAAAGCAGGAGAGGGTGAGAGTGATGCCACGTGGAAAAGACTTGACTGGCAGTTACTGGCTTTGATAATGAAACAAAGGGCCACGAGGGAAGGACTCTACTGAATCGGGAGGAAACAGATTCTCCCTGGGAACATCCGGACAGAATGCAGCCAACCCTTTACTGGGGATGGAACTCACAACCACTCACTTGCCAGGCAGGCACTTATGCTGCCTACACTTTATAGCCTGGAAAAACAAAATTTTGTTAAATGCCTGACTTCCCAGAATAGTAAAATAAGCTTATTTTAAGCAATTATATTTCTAGTAATTTTTTGCAGCAGCCACAAAGAAATCTCATATAATAATCTGGTATAAATATGACAGACAGAGGGGCTGGGGGTTTAGCTCAGCCACATAAGCGCCTGCCTTGCAAGCACACGGTCTTGAGTTCGATACCCGGTATTGATTAAAAAAAAAAAGACAGACAGATAAGAAGGCTGTGGCAAATCATTTCACCTGTCTTGCTGGAGATATACTTATTTAAATACTGATTTGCACACTTTTATATTTTCACATTATAGATTCATTTAATAAGAAAAAAGAGGGCTCATGTAGGGCATACATCTATCTTCTTTCAAAATACAAGCTCCTGGAATACTTTTCTGGGGAACTTTTTCAATGTCAATGAATTGCATAAAAGTTTTTGTTTGTTTTTACATAGTACTACAGAAAGTTCTGTGTCAATAAATATAAAAACCATACATCTTTTCAAAAAGGTCAAGTGATTGTCTTTTAGGCACTATATTGAAAACTTCCCTGTGATGGTAAATGCTTATAAGCCCTACGCTCTGTCAGGTAGGAGAATCACAAGCTGGGCGTCTGATTCGGGTAATGTTATGACTTAAAGAGCTCCTGTCTCAAAATAGGGAAAAGGCTATGAATTTAGCTCATTTTGAAGATGCTGGGTTCAAATCTTAATACAACACACACACACACACACTTAAATTCTCAAGATACTTATTTTGTGATTGATGCAAACCATTTCACTTCCTATTACATGATAAATCTTTGCCATATAGCCCCCTTGCACCATAAAATGACTCCAAAAATTAACCTCAAAATTTAAAAATCTAAGATAAACTTCTGAAAGATATTGCTTCATTCTTAATAAGGAGGAAACAAAAACATTCTATTTTATTCTCAAGAAATTCAGACAAAATCAAAATGCTACATTAAATATACATATTGATTCACATTATTTATTGAACAATTGAAGATAGTGACATTGCTTTTATTACAAAGTTTTCCATCATCTTGTATCATCGCACATAGTTGTGTGCTGCACTTGAAGAGTAAATAGAAATTGTCTCTACCCCAACCCCACAAAAAATGATCATATAATTATCTTATAAAACCAAAAGTTTTATGAATGATACATATTTTTGTTAATTAAAAATAACAGCAAGCTAAGATTAATTTCCCATTTCATAAGTGTATGGTAAGGTAACATAATTCTTTGTAGAACAAATAAATCTCAAATTACATTATATTCCAGTGGTGTATGATAATGTTTCTATGGTTGGTTTTCAGTTTACTGGATCATGCATCAAATATGCAGTTTATCATCCTGTGTATTTTTTCCTTAAAAGCATTGTACTTTACTTAGATGTATCAGAAAGCATACTGAATTCAATGTTTTCCTTAATCTATATGCTTTAAAATGATACAAATACTTCACATGGAAACCTTTGCTTATATATCCAGAAGAACTCATGTGGAATAGTATTTCTAAAGCAGATAGAATATGTAAAATTTTGCATATCCTAAGGAATTAAATCAAGTGTGTAAATATTCATTAACTTTTGTTCTGGTCACAGCATAGCAAAACATTTGCATAACTATTCATATAAAGAGACACTAGAAAAGCTCACATTTTATTCATATAACAAAAACTAATTAAAGAATTATGCCTAAGATAGAATTTCTTGAGATTGAATAAAGAGAATTGGATAAAATTGATAAAATTTTTGTATCAAATTAAGTTGACTGACATGTGAAAAAAGTTAGTTTGATGCATTACTTGAAACCATAAAAATACTTTTTAAGCAAATGAAAAAGCACAATGACAATAAAAAAGCTAAGATATTTTCACAACAGTGACAATCTCTACAGTTTGGAAATTCCCAGAAAACATTAAAAAGAAAAATTGTAATGTCTGTTCCGTGACCAATCAAGTTTCCTAAGTGATTAACATTTTGCTGCTAACCGAGACAGAGGTTTCCTTGCATGATTCACGCATGTCCCAAACACCAGCTACCACTTTTTACAGTTTACATACAGTTTTTGAACTAAAACCATAGCCTCATATATTTAAAACCATTTTAATAGTAGTTTAATGCTTTGATAATAGATTTTAAAAGTTCTTTAGCTTTTAAATATTTTTACAGAATAAGCTATAATCTCTCTCTCAAAGCTTACATTTCCTAAAAGATTTATCTTTTATCCTGCAGGGAAGGAAAAAATAAAATGATATTTAAAAATAAGTCCTAGTGTCCTGGGTCCTGTACATTAAAATTGGAGACTGCTTTGATTTTTGGTTTCATAGATTCTGCAGTCCATCAGGTGGGAAGCTGATCCATCAGGATTCTAACTGCGATCAGTACCCCTTTGTAACTGCAAGGCGTGGACTGTGTTCCATCTTCAATAACTGACACAATGTCAACATCTGCTTCCAATAAAGTTGTTTCTTTATTCTCAAGCACAGTAAATCTGCTGACTGAGACTGGTTCCCCTCCTCTTTCCACGCAAAGGATTTTCCACCATATTTTGCAACTTTTCCTCCGAAAAAAGTTAGAAAAAAAAAAAAAAGCTAACTTCAAAAGATACACTATTACTTCAGGTGCCAAGGTATATATTACAAGATACATAAACTTTGGTCATTTAATGACACTATATACTTGAATTGAGAGACAGTAATGCACAGGGCCCTGGATGAATATATTAACTGAAATATGTAAGAAAACTCTGAGTTGGGCTTACACATTTACAAAAAAAGATAATTTGCCTTCAGGAATGGCACAAAAGGTCAGAGCAAATAAATTTATAGCTGAACTCTCTCATCTAGTATGAGAATAATCTCTCTGGGTAATTTCTCACAGTAAAACATTTGTGTAGCTATTTGATTGCTGGAGAAATGGGTATAGAAAAATGAAGAGAATGGGACATTCAGGAGCTCATTGTAAAGATGTGTTCAACTCTCTTTTTCACACACACACACACACACACATACACACATGTGATTTCTCAAATTCTTCAGCCTGCCTCTTAGGCATTATTATCTCATTTTACCCATAAAGTAAATTAATGAAGTCTCAAATCGCACATTAAAGTGTAACTAATCCAGAATTCAGAGAAAGTTTTCCATTCTCTTCACATCAATTTATACTATTTCTCTATAGATTTCCTAGTCAGAAGTGTAGTACATACACTCCACTTTGGAGCTTCTTATTCTACTGTTCCTGTTGGCTTAATTCAGCCAATACTATTTGGAACACTCAATAAAGAACAGAATGTAGTCTCTTAAAATGTAGTTTCTGATTTACACTTTAAATTACAAATACAGCATTAACCCAGATAGTAAACTCAAAAACTGATTCTGTCATAGTCTTCAAGTTTTAGACTAGAAATGGACAGATGATATTTGTGTAATATCAAGTTCTTTTTAGGGGTATCTTTCATGCTAGTGCCTAATTTTTTTTTTGTTAAATGTTACAAAGTTAAAAAAATCTATTCCTCAATTATGTGCTACACGAGCTATCAACTTGTAAATATGAGAGCAGTTTTAACCTACATTTCATTATAAAATATAACTAGCCTTAAAAAGAAAGAGAAGAGAAAAAAAAATTACCAGAGAAAGTAAAGAGTTTGGCTTTCTTAAGAAAACACACTGATTTTTAAAAAGTATTGATGCTTCTTGTGAATTAACAATGAAAGATCAATCATCCTGTTAAGGTTCTAATCAACACTTAGATTGTTCTTTAGTTCCTGAGAGCTGAGTGCAGAAAGCATAGAGTATATGAAACTTACTACTAATTCACAGATCTTTAGAAGCTTAAATGAGGTTTAATTTATAAAACAATCAATGGTGAAGTGGCTCTAAATGAAGTTAGAAAGGTAAGAAGAAGTTTTCAGTAAAGCAATTTGGAAATTTCCAAGTCCAGCAGTATAACATTGATGTTAAAAAATTAGATCCAGAGGGTGATATAATTTTAAATATAAAATAAATTCAGATTATTAGACTAAATTACAACTCATGCTCTTTTGTGGCTCTGACAGTGCTGGCAATGTGGTAATAGGGATCACAGACAATCATAAAGCAATATACTTAATCTTTAATACTTAAATTTTGACCCATATCTGGGCTTTTTCTCAAAGCTCACTTACTAATCCTTCCTGTGTACAAAAGAACTCAGATTCTTTACTTTTCTGAGGGCCCTAGAGCCAGGAAATATTTTGTCCATATGGATGAGGAAGAAAGAGAACAAAACCTAAATTAAGGCTGAAGCCACTGCTTGTCACCTCTGTCTCTTTCAATCCAGTTTGATGGAGAATAAGGAAAAAAGCTTAAAGTTAATATTTTCTCTTCTCAACTGAGAAAACCCAACTGAGCCATCTGAATGAAGTATGACAGTGGTTTACCGGAAACTGCAAAAAAAAAAAAAAAAAAAAGTTAATAGATTCCAAGGGAAAAGGAAGCCAATAATCCCAAGTGAGATATCTTATGGGAACTATTGAATACTTGTTTTCAAATACTCAGGATAACTCTAGACAAAAATACCTTTTATAAATTCATTAAACTCTGTGCTCCACTTATTTGGGCAAATTACCAAAAAATTGTATTAAATCAAATAATACACAAAAATGTATGCAAGTTAAGTAAGTAACCCTTAGAAATTAGAGATTGTTGTTAAGTGAAAGATACCATAAGTTTGTACCCCACGTTGTTAAATAATGTACATATTTTGTTTAAGAAATTCTAGTTAAGAAGAACCACAAAATAAACTGACAAAAATACAAGAAAATATAGGACTATAACGTGCAAGATGCAGCAAAAAAAATTAATGCATAAGATATAGCCAAATAGAATATTTGAAAACTACCTGTGAACACTCTGCCTAATCATGTTGTCTTGTTCATGTGTAATATTCTTGCCCATTGTGTGCACAATTAAAGTTACAAAGCAGCATTTCACAGAACATTATATTTTATGTGTATGAAGAAAAAGGAGAGAACTTTGAGAAACTCACTTTATTCAAATCAAACAGCTATGTTACACTAAATTTTTACATGACACATGCAGGTGAAAGAAGCACTGTATCTTATCTGTAAAGTCTTTAAACTATCAATTTAAACAACTTTATTTAAATCCTAAGGCCATGTCAAGTTGAATCCTAAACTGTTAAGTTTTATCCCAACTTCAGTAATTGTGTTAGAAGTTTAAATGCCAGTACAAATTTTATTTTGACCTAAAATATGTTAAAGGATTAAAACAAGTAAAACTAGATTTATATCAAAACAGTGGAAGAAATAAAACTGCTTGCAAAATACTATGTTTAAAAGGTTACATGTACAATATATTATTTTTCATTTTACAATGATGAATGACAGAAACAGCCTGGGCTTTGTTATGAGTCTAGTACCTTTCCAGATATTATTCCCTCAAATTCTCCAGGAAAAAAAATCACTTTTACAAATCCCCTTAAATTTGAAAGTTTTATGAGTGATTAATTACAAACAGGAAGAATAAGTCACTGGCACTCACAGGTAGCGTTATTAAACACATTTGTTTTTAAGTACAGTAGTATATAAACTCTGGTTCCATTTATCAAAGTTGGATGGATTAAAAAGAGAATTATTATTCTCTAGGTAAATATTTATCTCATTAAAAGTTAATGCAAACTTTCACTGCAGCCTCCAAGTACTCTTTGGGAGATTCAAAGTAATGAGATATCCTTTAGTGTGGCACTTAAAATTTTCCCTTTCCAAGCTATCCATGTAAGTCAAAGCTAAGTGAGTTAAATGGAATTAAATTGCCATTGGGATTTAATGGAAAAAACAACACTGAACTGGTTTGTTATGGTATAGATAGCTACTTTTATAGAAAAGAGAAAATATCACACACTTGAGGTAACCTAGAAAGCACAAACATGAGCATATCACAAACAATTTAAACATAAGCATTTTTTAAAACATGTTGCCAGTGCTTCTCTGAGAGCAAGTTCTTTAAACAGAACTCAATTTTTACAATATTAAAAAAAGTACATCCCTCAAAAATAGCCCATCAATGCTAAACCAAACTTTCTGTATTTCTACAAAAATAGATGCACATAGAGCTACAAAATTTTATTCCTGAAAGAATGAGCATTTCCATTTGTGGTTCATCCTTTCCTGACACGATGGCTGGTTCCAAAATAAAAATATAAAAAAAGTAAAAAGGAAACAAAAATTAACCCATGTACTGGTAAAGCCAAAAAGTAAAAAAAGAAAGTCACACTGTTGACACAGGCTCAGATGAGGGGATAAACCAACAAAATGTTTTTCTTCAAACACCAGGACCCACTTTTCGTTCTCCAGAAAAGTTTCAAAACCAGAGTCAACTGCCTGACATGTCCTCTTCTTCTATGTTATTTGTGTCTATTTTGCAGACTGGAAAATCCTAACAGCAAATGTTCCCAGTGGGTCCTTGGATTTAAGCTGCAACTTGGCTTGCTAGCACTGTGTTTCAGTACCATGGAGATTCCTTGCTCTTGTCATGATGCTGTAGACCTAGAAAGGTGACAACAGGGAAAATGAAGAGCATGAGTACAGAAAGCAGACAGAAATGTGTACAACCTGTGCTGGACATAGAAGCTGAAGCAACAACCCAGGCAATGGTGAGAAATGACCTACATTAGTTTCTAAGCAAACAAATTTTGTGATTTTTAAAAGCCAACCAATGTGTTAGTGAGAAAAACTATACTAGCATAGTGTGACTTGATAATAAAGTTTTCTATTACAATTTTTTATATCTTGGAGTTTGAATAATAAATATAATGTAACAAATTAAATGAAAACATTGATTCATAGTTTCCAAAGGAGTTAACATTAGAAAAAAGGACTTAGCCAGTCTTTGAGGCATTTAGGCAGTGTTTCAATTAATACTTCAAGTAATAGTGACTTCAATGAATGATGTCAACCATCATAAAGGTATTTTAAGTCAAAACAGTAAAAAAAAAAAATCTGTTATTTTCTTAAATGTATTCCACATTTGGACTACTATAAATTCTGGAGACTGGTTAGACATAGTTAAAAACAGAGCCCAGTATTGTCAATAAGAGTGGAAGAGCTGATTCACAGCTGTTAGTACAAATCTTCATTCCATTTATTAATTTACCTTTTAAAATTCTCTCTCCCAGAAAATATTTAGAATGACTCATAAAAATCCATACTACATAGTAAGAAAATAAAATTGAAGTAAATTTAAAGAGTTATGAAGATATGTGAACATTGATTAATCCCAATTCAGATCTAAATTTGAGAAGTTTATCAAACAATAAATTTAAGAAGCACAACTCTAGTCTGAATCTAACACAGTCAATTGACTAGTTTCTTATTTGGGCAATTAGGATAGTGTTTTCAGTTCACTCCTACATGAAGCCGTTTTCATTTTTTTTCTTCAAAGCTTTGTTTAAATGTAACTGACAAGTACAACTGCATATACTTAAAGAATGTGATGAGATGCTCTGATGGCAAGATTATAAAATACCACAATCAAATTTACACATCCATCACCTCTTTTAATTTCCTTATTTTTATATCTGAAGTACACAGTTTGTAAGCACGAAGACACTGAATATACTCTAAAAACATTTACTTAAGCCAAATTTTAAAATATGAAATGAAATCTTTTAAAGGAGAGCGGGTAGAAATGAGGTAGGATTGCCACTGTATGGGTGCACGGCTCTCAAAATGTCTTCTTAATCTTTCTTCTAAAAGTGTTGTAAGTTTGGTCTGGACATCAGAAATTGAATAATTAAATGACCTGTATAGTTTTAATTTTTATTACTACTAAAACAAGATTTTTTTTTGTCCCACAACTTGTCAAATAATTTTACAAAATCGTAAATTGTATCATTACAGAAACAGATATGATTAGTTGTGTCTTGCAAAATGATTGCAGAGATTAAGACAACACACAAAGCAGCGTAACTGGAGAGAACGAATGACGAGACCCAGAAGCACCTCACAGGACTACAGCACTGATGTCCTAAGCCCAGGCATTTCCCAAATGCCACAAAAATGGCCTTGCTTTATTTTTTTTTTTTTCCTCAAGTGTACTGGTATAGTATTATCTTTCTTTCTTTCTTGTTTTGTTTTGTTTTGTTTGGGAACTTTTTGGAAGTTAAGAGAGTTTTACTGGAAATCAGAAGAGTAACTCTGGGTTTCCAGGAGGGGCCCTGAACGGGTGGCCCTAGTATTATGTTTAGATGCAGAATCAACTCTTTTTCAATTTTAAAAGAAAAAGAGGGGAGGATAAAAGAGGAGAAAGGGGGAAGAAGAAGGAATCAGCAGATCTGGGTTGTATCAAGTCACTCTAGGTTTACTTCACTTATTTTCAAATGATTTTGTGGTTAGAATAATTTGCAACCTGCCATAGTCTCTGTAGGGTGCCTCTTATAATCTAAACCACCTTTACTGACAATCTGCTGACTACATAAATATTTTTTTCATTATTAAAATGTCTCATCTTCTGCATGATTCAGTATTTCCACACTTGAAGACTGCATCAATCCATAGAATGTCAGCACTGCAAGTCATGAATATTGTTGCAATCATCAAGTGGCTGGAGTGTCTTTTCTTCTTTTAAAATAGATGCAGTCTGTACTTTGCTTTGCAATGACATATGACTCCTTAACAATCAGGTTTTCCTTTTGCCGTATCTTAAGTATTGCATTAAGAGAGCTCCAAATTTATCATCCAGAATGACAAAAGTCTTCTCTTATGATAAACTCATCTATTCATTTTTTTGTCTATGTCTAGCATTACTGTAGGTGTAAATCTTAAAAAATCAATTTATCTATGGCCTGAAAGCCATTGAATTCCCCCTGGGTCCTTGATGCTTACTTGTTCTTAGTAATGGGGCATAAGTCAAGTCTTTTCTTCAATTACTGGGCATCACCTCTACACATAAGTAGGGCACAAAGAAGGAGCAATCACAAACCAAACAGTCTACTAATAAACTGCAACAGAAAAGCAGGACTACAACCTTTCTCGTTAAGATAATTTGTAAGGGTAATTCGAGAATTTTAAAAAGTCAACCAGTACATTTAGTTTTCTCCATGATCCTTAGGTAGGCTACATACAGATGCTTTCTGCAAATGTATTTTCTAATGGAATCCAGTCTACTGCATGTGTTACTCCCATTTAGGCTTTCCAATTTTACCTTCTCACTTTTCTAACTCCAATTCATTATAACACTGAGACTTTCCCACTAGCTGTGTAAAATCACCTATGTTTACTTGCTTTATGTTAGTAATTGTATTTTGGTTTTATTGTTTAGTCTGTGACATTTTCTACAGAAAAGAAAATAAACATCATAGAAATGACTGTGACACTTTCTTTGTCTGAATATGCCAGACACTGTTAGGTGTTTTATATAAAATATCCACTTAGTGCTCCCAAACAGTGTAGAAAAAATATTTACAAATGAGAACACTGAAATTAAGAGACCATAGCCAACTATTAAGCGGGAGAGGTGGTAAAATGTCAGAGTCAAGAGTCAACCACAACATATGCTAACCTCTATGGTCTATGTTGGCTGTAGGCTGTGGTGCTGGCCCATATATCACAACAAATCCTCTCTCAAAACAATTCAAGGAAGCATAAACAGATTTTTTATTATTCTTTTTACATTATTTAGAGACACAGAACTGATGTCACAATTAACATAATAGTTTTTAGTGATTTCTTACCAACCATATAACTGACATTTTTTTTCTATGATACAATAAGTGACTACACAAGTTTGCTGTCTTATAGATGAGACCAGCAGGATAAAAAGATGTCATATTAACTGACTTTTTAATGCGTATCTTTAATGTAAAAAGCACCACCAGACTTTTTCCAGCATGCACTTTTAAAACAGAGGCTGGTCATTTGACTCATGAGAAGTTTATCAGACATGGACCGAGGAACAGTCATGAAAATGTTGGCTTCAGACTTCGAGTTTCATATTCAGTTAGGAGAAAAGTCTGAGAGAAAAGTGAAAACTCATAGAACACCTTCCTTCATATCAATTCCAACATCCCTGCCACCTGATCACGAACAGAAAAGAAAAACAAAAAAATCCAGACCCAAGAAAAGAAGCAAGATAACAACTAGGGTCAAGAAAAGTCTTGGTCAAGGAATGATTTCTCTTAAAACTAGATCAAACTGACAGTTTTAACCCTAGAGGCTGCTAAACAAAGCCGTAAACTAGCTTAGAAACAATAGAAATTTACTATCCCAAATCAGAAGGCTGTGAACTCGTACCACCAAGCTGCCAGCAGATTGCATGTAGTGATAGTTAGCATTTTGATTCCAAGGAGAAGAATAATTTCTCAAAGAATCCTCATAAACTGGAAGAAATCAGGGATTTCTCTCAGACCTCTGTATCAATAAGAACATGAGTTCCACTGCTGAGGGCTCTGTCCTGTGATCTAACCATCTCCCAGAGAGTCCACTTTCTAATACCATCACTTTAGGGGGAAAGCTTTCAACATATGAATTGCGGCGGCGGGAGGTGTGTGTGTATGTACTTCCAACTCATAGCACTAGCCATACATCACAAGGCATCACTACTGGAAATCATGTTCCTAGTGATGGGAAAATCATACTCAGTTGAGATTTTAGGAAGCAGTAGCTATGTGGATTTTCCTCTTGTAAAAGGTTGTGGAAGCAAGGAAATACAATAGCAACAAGGTGTGTCTAGCATGAGGACCCGGAGACTTTCTCCCTCCCTAGCTTTGCCCAACTCCTAGGTGTTTTGTATAGAGTTGGCTCAGAGAGGTGGGACTGCCAGAATGGGCCATAGCTACTCTAGCCACTCCACAGCAGAAGCAGAGTATCTTCTAGAGCTTACAAACACTGGGAAGTTGAACTCAGGCCAGATTTAAAGATATACAACACTACACAGAGAATGCACAGAGAAACAGATGTGAGAGGAAGGTCCACTTGAAAATAGGGCCAGAAATGAAATGACAGCACTAAGAAATATCAACCTATTCATTTCCAAGTTTGGTGATGGGAACAGCATTTTAGAAATATAAGGGCAACCTCAAGGAGAGTGTAAGGGAGAATTTGAGAAGAGATTTCACCACTAAATAGGATTTTGTTTCTAACTGCCAGCAGTGGGAATATCATTGAATTAATCATTCCAATAACCAGGATAAATACTGTGAAGTTTTCTATTACATTATTTCTATTATTATTTAAAAACAACAACTAATACATTAGGTAACAAAAAGTTACATTTGGCACAGCTAAGTTTTAGGGATTATTTGATGGCCAAAGTGACATCCTACTTGAAAAAATGTGTATTACTTCTAATGAAGCTTAGTCATTTGACAAACACCATGGACCATAGCTCTTTAAGTTGAATATGCTTCCAATTATTTTTATTGCTGGAGATAAAAGAGGTAACCACAAAATGGGAAACATACTGTTGATAAAAAGAGAAGAGAAATAGGAACATAAAATCTGGAAGTGTAGCCAAAATATTTTATGATCTAAAAGTAAAGGAAACCTTTAAATGAATAAACTTTTCATTTCACAGATTTAAGTATCTAGAAATCATTTAAGAATGCTTTCTACTACACTGATAAGCTGTTAACTTATTAAAAATTAATATTATGCTTCACCCATGCATTGATAAAGTCATACTTACTAAAAACCAATATAAACTACTCTGTGTTAGATACTGTATTAAAATATTAAACTTGACTATTTGATAGCTAATATTAACACAGACAAATGATCACAAAGACCTATAAGAGACAGTCATACTATTTTCTATTACTTTAAGAAATTATTATTTTAAATGATCATACAGTTTCATTTGAGGCAACTGGCTTAAATACAAGTTAGAAATTTCTAAATCAGATCTATGTGAACATAGTGTCTTACTACTACTAACTTGGGGGTAAAATGTACAAGTAAGAGCTATCCATTTGGAAACGTGCAATTTCATTTTAGGTAAGTATCAAACCAGATAATACACAACCATCATAGAGAGCTTCACTTATTGTTTTTAATACACCTTTTGTTGAATCTCAAGACATCATTGAATTCGGATTTAAAAATCAGCACAGTCTTTAGCAAATAAAAGTTCTACATCATATCCCCATCATCAGACAACTTGCTGAATATATTTGAGATCTATGTCTACACCTGACTATTTATACTGTCCTGCACCTTATTTCAGCAGCAATATTATTTTGAAAAACTATTACTATTATCTTGAAAAAGTATTTCATTTCAGTATGAGCAGCTTGAGTCTGTCTTTTTTGGAAGGCTTCACAACACTTATTCTTCAACATCCCGTTACCTAGTTTCTATAAATGCATATAATTTACAGATACATGTATACATGTGTGACCGTCTTAATAATTACAGTTAAGTATTGGGAAATACGTTTGTATGACTGCTGAATTTATAGATTTAAATTAACAGACTGTTTCTGTTTGCATTTCTTTAATTATGGTGAGAGAGGTACTATGTGATTATGTCATTCCTTTCTCTGTACACAACTTTGGTCAATTTTTATGCACTTTAAAAAGTAATTTCCTCATTGATTTTTAAGTATTTCTAGGCATATTAGGTATACTGATATTTTTATGTATTAGAAGCATTTGGTGATTTACTTTCATATTTAATACACCAATAATGGACGATTATTCTTTTTAAAATCATCACAAATAAGATGCTTTCTTAAACTAGGGTAAAGAGCTAATGTATGTATGTATGTATGTATTTAGTACCAGAGATCGAATTTATGACCTCACACTTGCCAGACAGCCATTGTGCCACTGAGCTCAATGGCCCAAATGTATTTATTATGACACTTAAATTATAATCACTCATTATTTCAACTCTCACTAAAATAATGACAAAAGACAGCTAGTTATGGCAGCATAACAACTTTAAGCAGAAGGAGACTTTCCATTTATAGAAATATTTTGCTGTGGCACATCTAAAATGCACTTAAAATCTCCACATTATAGTAGTATTGGAAGCAATGTGCTGAAAACTGCCTGAACTTGTCAAAATGTCATTAAGCTCATAATCAAAAGAGGAGCAGAAATGTAAAACCCATTGAACCTGATGCTATTAGCAGACCATAATTTATTATGTTGTATGAAGCACAGCACCTGCACACCTGAGGCAAACACTCCAGGTGACGAGCCATACATCACCCAGGTGTTTCCCACCACCCTTGTTTCACCAGGCCCGGACAGCAAACCACCTCAACCACCTTAGTCTGTCTACTTCTTAGGACCTTCCTCCCTCCAAAACCACAAACTCTGTTTGGGATCTCTAGTTCTTGCCTTTAGCAAAATTCACCTCCTCAGATGGTGCATGTTAAAATGCCCAGCTGGAAGGTAAACACTTGAAGCATCTTGATGCAGAGTTACAAAAGTGAACCAATCATTTTAATGCCAAATTTATGGACAAATACCAATCACAGTATCAGGTAGTTTTTGATCATAGTAACAATTTATCAAGATCAAAATTTAAACAAGATGCAATGTGATTGCCATCTCTTCTGTGATTGCAGAATCTGAGGCTCAGAAGGTGCAGTGTGGAATTCTGACACTGCTTACCAAATGACAATCTCAATCTCCAGAACAGATTTAAAGAAACTCTGAAGACAGAGACAAAGAGTAAAGAAAGCAATAGACAAGAGTGAAATGGAATACTCCCTGTAATTGCTTCTACAGACTTTCCCCAGAACAGAGGAGCAAGAAAAAAAAAAAGTTGGATCACTTTTTGTAACTGAAACCACAAGTTATAATACCCTCAAGAGGCCTTAACTATCCAGACATCTGTTGAATAACAAATGCAGCCAAACATGCATCTTTAAAGAGGTTTCTAGGTTATCCAGTGACAGCTTTACAATTCAGAAAATAGATAATCCGACCAGAGGAAGAGCTAGTGCGGAGCCATGATTTACGCACAGAGATATAATTAGAACATAATCAGGAACACAACATTCACAAGAAATGTGGCACTTGGAAGTATAAATCATTTAAGGAGTCTAAAATATTAAAAACCCACTTTAGAGAAACTGAAATACATCTCTTCACTAAAGCAAAATAGATGGGGAAACATTCTGTAAGAATGAGATACATTGCACCTATCTCAGATCTTGTACTGATGCTGGGAATTTTTCTCTTTTATACGACATGAACAGAAGATATTTTCCACAAGACTGTCAATCCTAACAGACATAAATGAGTTTCAGTGATTAAGAAGATGCTAAGATTCACCTGATACAACACATGCAAAGTTTGAATGAAAATAAGCATTCAACACATGCCTGTGGTCACAAAATGAAGTTAAATCTCCAGTATATCGTGCTGTATCCAAAAGAAAACCAGCATAGTTCCCCTCTCATCAGTTCTTTGGAAGCACTTTTTTTTTTTTTCTCTCATCCTTTAGCCAGGAATTCAGAACATGTTGGCCACAGACAACTGTGTGGAAACCTTATAATGTTGATAAATAGAACAATAAGTGAAAAGTTAGGCAAGCTGAAAAGGGAATAAAGAGTATCTGTAAGTTCCTCAGGTCATAAAGAATGCTTATGTATAAATTTTGTAGCCTAATTGAAAGCTGATGCAAGGCTGACTGGGAACACATTTTGCAACAGCTTTCTTCATTCAAGTTGTTTTAAATGTTGCCCTACATGACACACAAGAAGCACAGCATTTCTGAAAAGACTGTTTAATGATACAGTTCCTAATCCCTGATACACGCTTGATGTGGGTCTCCATTAAGGGTCACCCCAGGATTACCTGAGAGTTTCTACAGCTTCCCTCCCTAGAAACCCATCCGTTTCTTTTAGGAAACCATGCTATATTTTGAAAAAGTACTCAACTTTCAACCACAGCTAGTGCATAGCAACACCTAGAACAATCGAGAAGTCTCTAAACATAAATGATAAGAAAGAAATGCCCATTACACTGAGTTGATCAGTACATATTGTGTACATGTGATGAAATATCATACCATAGACCAAAAATATGCACAGCATAACCAAAAAGTTTTTGAAAACAAATAGTAAAAAAAGATGGCATTGTTCATTATTGTAGTTATTGAGAAAACACTGAAAAAAACATTAAATGCTAGTCAATTTTATAAAAATTTACATAATGTTTTGAAACTCATTTTTAAAATTAACATTAAAACAGAAAATAGACAAATAAATGAAAATTTCCCAAAGTTTAGAGATTATTATATAGTTTTAGAGTTCTTTTGAGTTGAATTCATAGTATAACTTTCTTACTATTCATATATAGTCCATTGGATTTATATTTACGTAAGACATATTTATGTTTTCTTGGTACATAAGCATAGCAGGATGGAGTCTATTTTTTTAAACTCTCACATTCCATGTGGCAATGCTATTGAAAAAGAGAGCTATATTAAAAAATCTTGAAGATGTGTGCACTAGTAATCCCTCAAGTCTTACCACATGTGTATGTGTATACAGT
Source organism: Hydrochoerus hydrochaeris (assembly GCA_004027455.1). NCBI lineage: Eukaryota > Metazoa > Chordata > Mammalia > Rodentia > Hydrochaeridae > Hydrochoerus > Hydrochoerus hydrochaeris. Next base: position 17,691 of record PVLA01012850.1, on the reverse strand, counting down.
TTTTCATTTTTTATTCTCCCTCTTCCATTGTCTGCCCAGCCAACATAAAAGCCACAGTTTTAATTAAATAGCCAATCCAGTGAATGCTACTATTTCAAAACTTGAGACCAGCAAATATTATAGCCTATTTTCAATGATAGAAACAAATTGTTAGACACAGTGAAAACACGAGTGAGGTATTCGAAGGTTGTTTATATATTATTCATGGTGCTTTCTATCTCTGGTATGAAGTTTCCTGTTTAAAATGCATCATATTTATTAAGAAACATGAAATTTTCACTTTGTATCACTTCTCACCATCTAGAAAAACAACTGTATATACTGGCTTATTGGATTCTCTTAGCTGGGTCAGATCTAGAAGTATTATCTCCAGTTATAATCTAAAGTAAAAGAGGAATTAAGAGATTAGGGGAAATGATCACCATAATGCAGCTAATAAATGATAATAAGCTCTTAGTCTCTACTTTTGGCTCTCAATTTTTATAATGCACATCTCTGGATAAACATTTCTACATCTCTGAAAAGATTAAAACTCCCTACATTGACCATCATTTTTAGGATCCCCTAAGAGAATGGGGAGAAGAGTTACTAACAAAATTAGTTCTCACTTTTCTCAGTCTCCTTGTTTATTTCTATTTGGGGGACACCTATATAACTCAGTCAGAAGTAGAGTGCTTGCTCAGCATGCATGTAACCCTGAGTGTGACTTGCAACACCACAAACAATAACAATAAAGTTAGTTCTTTTTCTCTCTACATATATATATATATGATATATATGTATATTACTGTACCATATATTATATGTATATATATTACTGTAATATATGTACTATATAGAGCTTACATATATAGTTATGGTATAATATGTATAGTTATAGTATATATAGAGTTATAGTATTATATACATATACATATAGTTTTTCTAAACTTCTCCCTTTTTCCTTCTTTTCTCCTCAAATTCCTATTAATGGTCCTAATACCTGCAGCTCCAAATATGATTTGACTAGTTTTACAAGTATATGTACACAACACAAAGACACACAATTTTTTTGGTGTCATCTTCGTTTTAAGGAGATACAAGTGTTTTCCTGCATCTTTTTTCTAGTCAGCTGTACCACACGGAACATTATTCAGTCAGAGTCCTCTGGATCACAACCACTCAATTCTAGTCTTCCTTTTTACCAACATTATTCATCAAACATTTGGACATACACATTGTCATATGCTGTCACATGCATTTATGTGAATCACAGGGACTTGGACAATAAAGCTAGGTCAAAATTTATGAGCATTTTTAATATTAATTCATTTTCCAGGCTACTCTTCTAAAAGACTGAAACCTTTTAATTTCCGAACAGCAATATATGATTAATAGCGTTTTCTGTTAACCAAAATGTCTTTCACAAGGATTCAAATTTACACACGGATGAGCATTTCTATCATTATGTAAATGCATCCTAAAACATGCATACCCTGCTCTGGGAGTCCTGAACTTGTCTACCATGCAGGAGAAAGATCTGTGAGGCAAATTCTCATACTTTGGGTATCATGACATTTCGGCACTCTCCTGTGGAGGAAGGTCCAGGGGAGAGCAAGGGCAGAATGTCTACATGCTCTGGGAAGGCAGGGAATTTCATTAAGGTCCTGCAGAATTCAGCCCTGGATAGTTGAAACTGACAGCAGTGCTGTGGAATGCATTTCTCTCCTCTGATTCATCATGAGTTACTTTTCATGCAGATCTCAATATCTGGCTGGGATCTCCTGGCACAAGCAGTCATCTCAAAGATGGTTTCTATTACCCTTCTGGTCACGAAATTGTCATTCTGGACATGTGCCCTGTGGAATTAGCAGCATTCAAGAGTGCATAAATATTTTAGCGTATCTTTGATGGTTTTTACACTCAGTGGAAAAATAAGCTTATGACATATACCAAAGGGAAGGAAAAAAAGTTTGGTAGGAAGTAGGAAGCAATTGGTTGCTGATTATTAGAATCTTAATTGTTACCAAATCATAATAAACTATATGATAACAAAAACATCCAAATAAAATAGCTCTTTAGTTAGAAACTTTCTGCCTAGCATTTTTCAGTTTGAAACTATCCCCTTGTGACTTTTTAATTACCTTAATTGGAACATTAGCCTTAATGTAGGTATGCAAAATTCTATATATCTTCATTGAACATACCTGCCACTCAGAATATCATATAGTCCAAGAGCTGGCTTCTATTTAGAATGTCATTTAAACTTTCTAACTGCTGAGATCAAATATTTAGAGATAAACTCCTATGACTTTTATACTTTTAATACCTTCAAAAATCTCCTAATCATTTATAGAAATTACAAATATTGTCAAGAAAGTCTTCATTGAATACTGAAGTTTTCAGAATTCAGTTGCTTAATCTAAGCTCCAAGCAAAGAGATGAAGTGGAAAAGAGGGAAAATACTTTTAATAAAGCATCTACAAAAAAAAAAAACTCTTCTTGGGTGGGAAAAATTTCTCAATTCCTTGATATTTTAATATTAATAATGGTATCCTGTTAATTATTATTATGGCTCCCTGATAATTTCTCTCTGAATTTACAAATGAAGCATTATGATATCAATAAACATTTAACCATTTTGGATTGGTTATGTTTGGTTCTTTGTAGTTCTTTTTGTAAATTCATACATGATGAAACAAATTATTTTTAAAAGTTACTGGAATTAAAAATCCATAAATACCACTATAAAATTTAAAAATTAATAATATTTTTAAAAAATTTTTTAAAAGTTTAACAAGGTTATTCTGAGAACTCACACTCAATTACAACCTTTTTGTTCTCATATGTGTCAGCACAAAACTCATAAGCATGGATCTTGAGAGTGATCCACACATGGCAAATCTATAGGACACAAGGAAAAAGCAAATGGCAACTTGCTGATTATTTCTCTTTTATGGAGATAAACCGCCATTTACTACTGTCATGCATTAGCTATTTTGATTCTGATTTTTAAAAATTTATTGTGTTTAATAAAACAAAGATACTGAGATTTCTAATAAAGGATTTCATTAGAAAGCAACTGTTTTCTAACGACCAGCAAGATCTTAACTAATGAAGTGGTTTCATCTATTTCTAAGTGCATATTATAAGACAATTTCTTTCTTTTTTTTTGGTGCTGATGGCCTCATATATGATAAGCACATACACCCTCACTGAACTACACCTCAACCCCACTAAGTAACAATTTTAAGCAGTGATAATTGCACCCTAAATCCCATTAGAATATAAGTTGCATCAGTGGTCAGTAAGGTTCACAGAAAAAACTTTCAGATCACAAAATTTACACAAACCACAATCTTGCTTTTAAATTTTCTTTTCTCAACAAAAAGTTCAGCAAACAGTCTTGATTCCTTTATTATTATTTTACCAGTCACACAATGTCCATGAATGGAGCCAAAGGTAGAGCCCAGTAGCACGGCACCTGCCTGGCAAGAGTGAGGGCCTGAATTCAATTCTCAAATAAAAAAGAAAAAAAAAAGTCAAAAAAGGCCATGAAGAAAATTGAAAAGATTTGTGTACTTCTAACTTCTCCAGTGGTAGCTCCCTATGTAATATCAAAATATATATCCTTAAAGAATTTTTCCCAGGTTTGTTAATAGGGTAATTCTAATCACAGATTGCAATGTTAGTCCCACCTACATTAAAGTCTCTTCAGAAATAAACTAGTTTATGCCTGATAAGGTACAAGAAACATAGGTTTCTGTACTTAATGGAAAATTTCACAACATGTACAATTAAATAAATTTAATTTATAAATTAAAGGTAATTTATAAATCTAGTAGATATTGTAGTCTTTTTTTTTCCTGTCTGACAAAAAGCAATGCCCTGAGAGACACAATTTTGATTTGACATGATATCTGAAAATACCATTTTTAGTGAAAGACATGCCAGATGTTCTGTAAACATATATCATAGTTTGAAGCAGCAGCATGATTCTCCTAAAACTACTACTAGGTAGCTATTTATCTATCTTTATAGTTAATAATCTCATGATGTATGTTTTTGAGAAGCCAGAATAAATTAATGTGTCTTTATGCCTTTTTGGCTCCAGACTTCATGAATTTGTGATATAGTACTGGCGTTGTTTTCAAGTTTTAATTTTAGATTACCTAATGTATCTTCACAAAATAATATCTCAACTGTATGCTGTTTATATATATTTTACATTGCACCATTGTGGCATTTCTCAAAGTAAAAAATAAAAAGCATAAAACAATTGTAGTTAAAATAACATGAGGTCTCCTAAGAAAAATAAATCTGTTATCTACAGATGAATACAATCTCAAGCCATGAGCAGCTTGTGTTTATAGAGAAAAAGTCAATTCACAAAGCATGACTCCATTTACTTTTGTTAAAATACAGTGAATGAAGTGGAAATTAAAAATAAAGTTTACTTTCTCAGTTAAAAAGACCTCATTAACAAATATTTACTTGAAAAATTAATGCAAACTGGGGAGTTTCAAAACTGTATGTCTTACATAGGCAAATTATAAAAATTAAATGAATAACAACATTTCATTCAAATGAAATTCAAGTGAAAGATAAGAATACTGGATCAGAAGGTACTCAATATCTTCACTAAGAAACCTAAAAATAAGAAAAGGCACACTCTTGAATTTATATGCATGTCTAATAATATATTATACACAACTGCAAATACTTTCACATTTCAATCTCCTGACACAAAAAGCTCAATTTGATACTCTGAGGTTGCCTGTACCTTCAGGTATCTTCCATTTTTATCTTCATCCCCATCTACCTTTCTTAACCTACATTCTACAGTCAGTTAATGCGAGGTAAAAGTTACTCATAAAGTTGAAAACTGTGTCTTTATTATGAAGAAAAAATTAAGACAAATGACCCAAAAAGCATTATATATGAAGTTAAAAAATTGTAAGAACAAAATGTGCCCATTTTGTTTGTGGAACCTTTTCCACCAGAGTGGAAAAATCTCCTAGTAAACACAATTTAACTTGTTCATTTAATGCAAATGTGTAAAAGCTTTTTCAGTGATATAGGGAGTGGTAATCCTTAAGAGAGGTCTATAATAAGCAATGTGAATACATTCATTTAGCTACAGATCTTTTCTTCTCAATTAACACCACATTCTGGTATTGTTGGTCCCGTGAAACTTATAGAATCCAATTCTGAGATTGTTAAAGGAAAGGAAAAAGGCATAATGCAAGATTTGTGGTAAGAAGCTCTTGGTAACAATGGGTGCTTTCCAATGGAGGGAAGACGCAGATGACTTCTGAGAACAGCAACATACTGATCTTTCCAAGGTACCTGGATTTAAGACCTGCTCCACAGAGCGGGAGCATGCAGTGAATGCAAATCACGCAGGACAGAGAAGTAATGTGAGGACAATGTTGAAGGGAGTGAGGACCCGAGGGCAACTGTGAAGTGTCAACCAGACAGCGAGACTTCCATTTTGTGCCCGAGGACTATGACTACCTCAACTGTAGCTCAGACCTTCACAAGTAATAACTCTACTATTTTATAATTGATTTCAATAGTTTAGAGATTAAATTAATTGCATGTACAGTGAATGCCTTTTTTTGAAAAAAAGTTTCAGAAATACAAAAGTATACATTGAGGTTCTCTCAACCACACAATTTTGCCACAAGATATATCTCAAGAGAACAGCTCACACAATAGCTTGTACATGAATGTTAATGGCATTTTTGTTCAAACAGTAGAAACAAACCAAATGTCCAACCATTGAATAAGTAAGAAAAAAACTTTATCTACACAATGAAGTTCACACTCCTCAAAAAGAAATATAATTCTCATTCATTCTATAGTCTCGATGAAACCTGAAAACATCATGTTAAGTGAAAGGAGACACAAAAGCCAATATATTACATGAATTTACTTATAATAAAATGGCTAGAAAAGGAAAATTCCCAGAGAAAGAAACCAAATCAGTGGTTGTTGGGGCAGGAGGGTGGTGATGGCAGAGATAAGAAGTGAACACTTACACATACAGGAGTTCTGATTTAATTGATGGAATGTTCTGGAATTAGATACTGAGAGTAGATTTCTAATACAGTGACTATATTAAAAACAATCAAGTAGTGAAGTGTATGTTATATTGAAGTTTATCTAAATAACATTTTTAAAGTGAAGAAAAACAATGAGTCTGTCCACTTTCCCTCTTGTATCTAGAATTTATCAAATACCTGTGAAGTTTTAGCAAACTTGTAAATGTTTTCTGCATGTAATACTCAAGATAATACCAGAGAGAATCTTTTACAATAAGGAATTTAAAGGACCAAGAGGATTAAGTAAGTATTTGATCAAAGACTATTTTGTTGTAAGAGACAGAACTGAGCTTTATAAAATCAAACAGTCTGGCTTTCAGGCTTCATTAGAAGTAACCACCATTAACAGTTGGGGCAATATATACTCTCAAGTAATTTTCCCAAGGAGCAATACATAAAAGTTCATTTAACTATTTACTATGGTAGTTTCTGTAATAAAAAAGCAGGATATAAAAATATAAAGTCAGGATATAAAATGTAAAAAATATTTCATATAATCTTTTACAGAAAAAACTGGGGCTATAAAACCTCCTTTTGTCAGTAAGCATTATCATGTTGAACCTTCTAGATTTCCTAGATCTCTTTAATTTTTTTAAACTGCTGTTAAAAAGTGAGACATGAACTCTGTGGAGTCTAATGTCACCCTGACTCTTACTCTCCTCACTCACTCTAGCTTTTCAGGATTGAGTCCTCACAGGAGAACGTCTACTCCTTTACCAGTACCTGGAAGAGGAGAAGAGGAATTAGTACGCTTTTGCTCTTGCCCCACAGTGAATACTGTGGTGGGCCTCGTCCTTTTGTGACTGAGGTATTTATTCTCCTCATCCTTGAGAGCTGAGGACTTTCTCAAGAGTATTTTCTCTTTGGGACTAGCCAGTACCATATTGCCATTCTTAGAAAAACGGCTTGAACCAAAAGACTCAGTTGTAAGCTGAAGTGGACAAAGAACGGTGATACTCAAACTGGAAATCTCAGTCGAATAGAATTGACCAAGGAAAGAATATTCCACTCCTGTCAGGGCAATCCGACACGATGCTGAGCACTTGCTACTCTGGAGAAACTCCTCTTGTGAAAATAGCACTCAGAGTAAAGATCTTCCATACTGTGAAAAAACTAAAGGAAAACGTTTCTTAACTCTTGTGGAAAGAATATTCTAGGATGTCGCCAAATGTGACAGGGAAAGAAACTGAGGTTGGAGGTGGAGATGGGTGACAATGAGACAAAGACGCCAAGCATATAATCTCTGACTTGATTTGTTATTACTGCTGTTGTTTCTTCTTGCAGAGTGATGCCTATCATTTCATGAACTCAGAATCATTAATACCATCAACATTATTCACCTGGTCAAAAAAAAGCTCAAACATTTCATACCATGACCTTCAGAACTAGTGAATTCCAGAGAGTGAATGAATGCTTTGTGTAGAAATATTTTCCTTACCATATTTCTCTAAATCTGTTGTACATAAATTTTATCTTTTTTAAGTCTTATGTTATTTAAATCTTATGTTAAAATCTTTTTTAAGTCTTATGTTATTTAAATCTTGAGGAAGACAAGAGAATGGGGGAAAAGCAGGCAAAGGAAACATAAAAGAAAAGTAGACAAGAAAAGCTATTTTTTAAAAATTAGTTTTATAATTCTATTTTTAAAAAGAAAAAAACTGGATGCAACATTAAGGTCTACGTTCCAGGAGATAGTCCACTTAATAAATCATAAATAAGGCCTAACAGCAAAGAAGAAAGGAAAAATTATTAAAGCATATAACTTCTGAATTCTGCTGGGTACTGCACATGGTATAGAGCACAGACATGGAAGATTCAGAGAATATATTCAAATCATTGAAATCATAAGGTGTCAGAGATTTCCAGTTCAAAAGAACAAATTATGAGCCTAAGAGATGAGAGAAAAATTCTGAGATCTTTCTCAAGCTTTACTTCATGATCTAGTCACACCAGTTTCTTCAGGAATGCAAGAATTATTGCAAAATGATCAGGTTCTGTAAACATACTATACAAGTTTAACTTTACGTATAAGACAGTAATTTCAAAAGAATTTCAAAAAAATTTTCCATCCTTTTACATTTTTCTTAAATTCTTCTTTTTTATGGAAAAAAAAAATCTTCTGGCTCACCTGTATCAAATCCCACACTTGGCACTATGTCCACTGTTCCATGAAAGGCTCCAGCCCACGCTGAGGTAGCAGTGGTGACTGCAGATGGATCTGTCTTCACGATGTCACACTGGGGAGCAGAAATCCTGGCCGCACGCATGGGTGGCATCAGCAGTGGCCCATAGGATGGATCCAAGGCAGAGCCAGCAGCAGGGTGGTGGTGGTGACGGTGATGGTGATGATGGTGGCGGTGGTGCATGTGGGTATGCGGGTGGTGGTGTCGCATGTATACGTCATGCATGTGGCTGTAGGACGGGCTCACCTGAGATGCCAAAGGATAGTGCCAGGACTCAGACACAGGAGGGGGAGGTGGTGGGCCAGTCTGATGCAGCCCATGTCCTGACCAAGGGCTAGGATCTGCTGCAGTAAAGGTGCCAGGGGGTGCAGAGACTTGGAAGTCAGGGTGAACTCCCCCTAAACAAGGTGCAGGCGGGGGCTGGTAAGAGCTGGTCCAAAAGGAAGTTGGAAAATTACTCCGCTGGCTTGAGAGAGCTGAACTGTCTGAGAAGACAGAAAACACATTATTTTCATAAGATTCAGTTCTGGGATAGACCTGCCTTTACTTGTCTAATCATGTTTTACAAACAAGCAAATTAATATGCACTCTTTCCCCACACAGGGGTGGAGTGATAGTAGGTTAGCCTCTGGGCTATCATGTCAAGACCACAGCAAGGACTCAGAGTGCTGCATTAGTGCCCCCAATGCTTGTCATTTGCTTGTTTAGCTTTTGTTAGTCTGTGTAGAACTTGCAATTGGGGAGAATGAAAATTTAATTTTCTTTTGGGACTCTTGCTGGGCTAGGTCCCAGCAGAGGTCACAGGTACAAAAGCTTCTCTGGAAAAGAAAATTTTTGGCATAGATAAAGTAGGTGTAGATTAGAAATTATCACTTTATCAGTCTTCTAATACGAGTACAGTTTTCATTCAGACCACAAATTTCAACGCCAAGTAGCAAATAGAAGATCAAATTTATTTATGCCCACCAACTTTTTCTCCCCATAGAGATCTAGTATATAATATTTATATACTAATGAAAGTAACTAAATGAATCTAGTTCCACCCTAAATGAAGGATTTTCATGAATGATTTATAAGGTCCTCACTCCAGCCCTGTGAGGTACAGTGGTACCTCGGTTCACAACCTTGATTTTTTTCCATGATTCCAGTTGCAAACTGAGTTGAATGAGAACTGAATTAAATTTGTATCATGCTAGACAACATGATTATAACTGAAACCCAAATATCTGTAATTTGTAAAATATTCTTTCAAGATCATAACTGGCAGAGATATGAGTAGAGGTAATGAAGTTGAGGAAGTTTTTGGATAAGAGGGAAATATAAAAAAATTGCATAACTCTGCATCAATTCAATATGTTTATTCAATAAGCACAACACGTTTATGGATCACCTACCATGTGCCAAAAAGAGGGGTGCCAAAATGAGTGATCAGTACCCAGAGAGAACTGTACAAGTAAAAACAAAATGCTTTAAGGTACGGTTAATGTTCTCAAAAGAGAAAACACAGAAAAAGCGCAATGAACCAACCTAAGAAAGTGGTACCTGCATCAAAGCTAAAATGTTCAGAAGAAGCTAGTCTTGTGAAGAGACAAAACAGAATTATAGAAAAAAAGAAACAGTGTGAAAAAGATTATGTATGATACACACATGCATGCACACAGCATCAATAGCAGCAGCAGCATTTGAATAAAATGTGTTCAGTAGGTAGCTGTGGGCAAAAAAGAAGCAAAATCACAAGATGAGTCTGGCTATATAGCACACCAAATGATGGGTTTAATTCTTAGAGAAATGACAATGGGTTTGAAATGCTTATTTTAGGAAGTTACCTATTCAGGTCAGTATTTGGAAAGATCATTTGCTTATAGCCGATGGGCGAAATACTGTATAACAAGCCCTTCACTAGCTCCTCAGTTTTCTCACCCCATCTCAATTCATGACACCAGGTAGATATATCTGTTGGCCTTTCTCTGGCTTACATTTTTCTACAAAAATAAAGAATTTTGAATTTATTTAATTAAAGTTATCTCTAGCTCAATACTTCTATCATTCTGTACAATGTACTATGGGATATATATATATATATATATATATATATATATATATATATATATGCTATAGTTGCCAAAATATTAATTAGGAATATATAATAAGCCTACTTTTCATACTGGGTTCAATATAAAAAAGAACTTTGCTAGAGTTTTCCTTTGAATGAAGGATATACATATTTAAAAATACTCTGAATAGGTAGGATTCATGGCTATGACAGCTTTGGTTTTCACTTCATAAATTTCCAGGCGACACAGTTTGTTGTTGTTGTTGTTGTTGTTGTTGTTTTTGCCTCAGGGAAAGGTTAAATAACTTGAATCGACCGCTACATACATCATCAGGTTAACATAATTAGGCTATCACTGTGGTGTTCACAGATTTTTCCTGTCATCACTAAACACTGCCACTGCAGCGCAAGCCCTTCCTTGTCGCTTCTTCAGGCCCCAGCAAAGCATCAGTCTCCCCATCCACAGCGTGAACCCACAGGTGTCCATGGCCTCACAGCCAAGCGTCTCCCTAACAATTACTATGGCTCTTGAACCCTTCGGGGAACCTGGAAAATGATGTACTTCAAGGGGCGAAGGGTGGAACTGCTCACTCCTGAAGTCCTCTCATATTCTAAGGGATCTTGTAGTTTAATGACTTCACTTTTATCGTAATCAATCAGAAGATAGCACTTAAAATCAAACTTATCAGCATGGTGGCAAATAGGTTTTATTAAATGACCTCATTGGCATATGAAAAATGGTAGCAATAAACAAAGGAAAACTTTATTTTATTGAAGGAAATTCAATTTTCCTGAAATGACAGCATCTGTAGAGTACTTTTGTCATGCGCATAACCAGTGTTTAAAGCTTAAAATCCACAGAGGAGTTTTCAGAGGACATTTAAATTATATAGTGTGGCTTGGCCACCACCAATCTGTCCAGTTACTATTGTAACTCCCATCTGGGGCAGCAAATCCTTCATTCTGTTCATAACTTCCATCTCTGAGTATAGTCAGGATCTTGTTATGAAAATTATTGAACCCCAACCCACAAATATATGTTAGAGACACAAGTTCCTCTTATTAAAATTCCCCGTCAAAATGTAAAGTACAGAGTAGATTCTATTTCTCTGGATGCTTCATTTGGTTTCTTATTTATATGCTTAGGCATCTATAAAACGAATAAGCATGCAAACATGAATAATGAACAAAAAGTATTATCATCATAGGAAGTACTGAATTGTGATTAGTGAACCAATTATCATTGAAAGTAGAAATATATTTTTAAAAAGGCACTCCCTAAAGATTAGACAAAGCTTTAAAATCTCCCAGGGAAAAATAAAATTAAAAAACTTCGCATTTTCCCAGTCTGTATACGTCTTCTGAGATTAGTGTAAAGTTTGCAAGATTTGTACAGTCCTTTTGAAAAACACCATTAGATTTTGCAAGTAAAACAATACTGAATGAAAAACATGCCTATAAAGAAAACCTATGTGTACAGAATCACTATTTGGTATCTAGCTTTTTTAAAGAAAAAAATCTTGACACAAATAGATGATATGCTTTCTTTCATGGTGAAGAGTCAGTGAGTTTTACATGTAAACACATTTTTTTCATTACATCAAACTGCTTATGAGTAATCACAGCTATATTTGTTGGATAAAAACACTTATAATAACTATAGGATCTATTTCTATGCTAGATTACTTTTCAGTTTAGTGGAAACAATTCAGAACTGTAACACAGTAACACTTTAGAGGGACTTTAGATGCAATATTATTCAACAGTTGGGCAGTATTAACCCAAATTTGGATGATATTCACCCAGAAGTCTAACACCTACTAAAAGTCTAACTATAATTTGGTTCCATTTCCATTTGTATTAAATAATATCACACAGAAGGACACACACACATTTATTTTAAACAAAAAATACTAAAATCAATGTATTTTCAATACAACCTACTCTAAGTGTACTAAGCAACCTCACTGTCTTATTTAGATCAGAAATGTTTCTTAGAGAAATGTAGTTTAACATGGAATATCAATTTTTTTTCAATTCCATAAGAGCTGAGATACTTTTCTATTAAACCTAAATGTTTCTTTTTAAAAAAGGAAAGGTGAAAATTTTAAGAAAAATTCAAGTTTAATTAAAGAAAAAACTTTCATAGCTTACTTTTTACAGAAAACGAAAATGGGAAAAGACAGGACAATGAAAAGTTGTAGATTATCTTATGTATGTCTTAATCTCCAGGAAACACATTCTTACAATAAATACTGATGAAAAATGCTAACTTTCAAAGGTAACATTTACCTTTTTACTAATCTTAGCTAAACAAAGAAAAACCTATTCAATTCATATCCAAAGGGTTCGTACAATAGAAACCTTGTGTTGCTCCTTTTCAAAGCCAGCTCTTGGTTCACAGGTAAAATGTTATGTTTTCCAACATTTTTTTTTAGGAATTACACATTACTGTTATTTTTAAAGATTGCCCTCTAGTTCTATTGATTGTAGAGTTGCTCAAATGGGACTCATGACTCTACAATGGGAGTTTTAAAGAATAATGGCAGTTGCTCCTACTCTTTGACGGCATTAGGATGATATAAATCAGGTATCATTTCCCCCTCCCAGGTTTGTCTTAAACTTTTTGTAAACAAAAATCTCTAGGCATCCTGGATACTACACTGGGCTCCTTAATCCCAATCAGCCAGCCCAGGAGACAAACTTTCCTCTTTTCCTCCTTTTTGCTGTTTAAATTCAATTTTCATTTTGAGAGGTCTATTTTATGAAACTCTATGAGACTGACTGAGTTGTGCCAAGACACCCTCTGTAGAGAAACCAACCAACAGACATCTGCTGTGGAAATACAAAGAAAAACAGTAGCAACAGCAAGAACAGGAAGTTCAGCGCAGTATTCGAGTCTGTGACCTAATTTAGGTGGCCTGATTTAATTACTGCTCTTTTAGGTGGCCTGACTTAAGTTTTCTACACACACACACACACACACACACACACACAATTTACTTTCTGGGAAAATCAGTGCATAGACATACTTGAAGCTGACATTCTATTTGTATGGACATAAAGTGATAATCAGATTCATTAAGTTTTCATAACTGAAGAAACTCTATTCAATCCCTACTAGTATCTTTAGTGGAATTAAAGGTAACTAATGAGATGATGTAACAAATAAAATGTGATACTCCTTTTCATTATTTGCTTAGCAGCTATAAAACACCTAAAAAGAACTTCCATAGCTATAGCAGGAGTCTCACTTTGAAAGTATCGCCATAATTCCATTGTCAGCTAACACATTATCTTTAAAACTTCACTATGAAAGTATATTCCACTTTAAATTCATTTGTAGCACTATACCGTATCCACAGCACTGTATAACTTTAAGCTATAAAGTAGATCTTTTAAAACAGCTGTTCAGCAGCTCTTTCATATAGTGTAGTTGCCACTGCCGTTAACATTATCAGTGGCCTTTAACCTCTACTATATCCAAGACATTGCGTTTCATGCAAGAAATATAAACTTCCAGGAAACAATGTTTGTGGATAAAGACTTCATATGGGTCTTCCGTGTGCCATATGAGTGGAAACTCACTGAAGGAAAAAGAAAGGATAGCTGACTTTCAGTAAACTCCTTGACTGAAGCCATGTGTGTAATTATCCACACGTTTGCTGTAAAATCTTTACAACAAGCCTAGGAGATAAGAATTGATAAACACATCAATAAACACTTCACCAGTATAGTTGAGAAAGCTGATTTTGAAGACATCTTAAGTTATTAATCTGAGATCACACTGCAACCTGAAAGTAATAAGGACTAAATTTGAATCCAGAATGAAGAGGCTCCAAAGATTACATTTTCCAATCTTAGGCAGCTTTGGTAATTAATATTAATTTTTACTAACTCTTTTTACTAGATATGTAAATCTCATTTTATTATAACTCCTCTACATCTTTAGTTACATTTTTGTCTCTCTTGTGAATCCTATCCATTTTTTTTTGGTATTTACTTAAAACTAATCCACCAGTAGAAATAACAATAGCAAAATTCTGTTCACAAATGAAAAGTAAATAATGTATTTGAAATAACAGAACCTTACTAAATGAAAGATTTTAGTAATTACTTAATTCAATGCCTTAGTTTTTAAAAAAGAAAATTTTAATCAAGGTTTTTATTCAACTTCTTATCAAGATATTTCCTATTAAGGAATTGTTTTCTAATCCTGGATACTGAGAACAAAACTAGCTTGCTTAATTCAGTCATATAATCATTCAAATTTATTTACTATGGAATTTATACATAGCAATGTTTTGACCATCAAAGAAAATTATTCAAGATAAACAAATGTGACTTTTGTAGACTCTGGGAAAAGGAAGAGGTAATAATCCTTAAAATGTTTGTTTTGCATCTATCACTTTTCACTTCACTACATGTACATATGTTTTTGTTTCTTATTGATCATTCTCAGTGAGGTCCACATTCAGCACATTTGTAATATCTGTGTAGAATTATTTTCCCTACATCGTCACATGACAAACGCTCTTATTTCCATAAGGTTTCTACTCAATTGTGATTTTTTCAGAAAGGATTTTCATACTATCACTAGTAAAGCACTCATTGCATGTCATAATATCTTTATTACCTGTCTCTACCACAGTTGGTGTCTTTAGCAACATCAGCTCTGTTAATGTAGAACCTTTAGGTATCCCATTTGCTGACAAGGTCCCAGCACTTTGAATGTTTTCAGCACTAAGAAAGCTTAATAAATAAATATTTGCTTCAACCAATGTTTTGTTCCATTGATCTTCAGATCTGTTTATTAAATATTTATTTATTTACTGCCAGTACCATGCTGTAGTATAATTTCTTTTTTTTTATTTTAAAGAGAATAAAACAAAAGAGGACAGATCTAAGCAGATCAGAACAGAACAATGTAAGCAACACAGCACTTCACAACAAGATAATTAGACATTACCAGTAGCTATCATAATGTCTCTTTCTTTGAAATAGTTGAGCTTAGCTTTATACACAATAATGTCAAACATAACAAAACAGAATAAAACCACTCAAGAGAATGAAAGTATTACAAGGCATTATGAACCAAATAACTGAAGATGAACAATGGCTACTATATTATCTCATTTTCCATAAGCTGTGGTATAATTTCAAGTCAGGGATTGTGATGCTCCCTGCCTTGTCTTTCTGCCCAGAATTGTTTTTGCTATTCGAGTTTTCTTCTGATTCCAAATGAATTTTAGAAATGTTTTCTTTAGTTCTGTGAGGTATGCTAATGATATTTTGAGTGGGATTGCATTAAATCTGTACAAGAATTTTGGAGATATGACCATTTTCAGCACGTTGGTTCCTCATGTATATGAGCATGGGATAACTTCCTAATTTCTGATATCTTTTTTGATCTCCTTTTTCAGAGCACTATAATTTTTGTGTATAGGTTTTTGATTCCTTTGTTAGATAGATTCATAAGTATTCCATTTTTTGGATGCTATTTTGAAAGATATAGTTACTCTAATTTCTCTCTCACTGAGTTTGTTGCTTGTGGACAGGAATGTTATTGATTTTTGAGCTTTGAATTTCTATCCAGCACACTACTGAACTGGGTTATTAAACTTAAAAGTCTTTTGGTGGAGTTTTGGGTTTTTCTCTGGCAAGTACCATGTCATCTATAAATAATGATAATGTAACTTCTTCTTTTCCTATTCTTATTTATTGTATTTCTTTTTCTTGTCAAATTGCTCTGGCTAGTGTTACCAGAACTATATTGAGTAGGAGTGATGATGGAGGACATCACTGTCTTGTTCCTGATTTGACAGTGAAAGTTTTCAGTTTTTTGACCATTAATATGATATTGGCTGTTGGTTTGTCATAGATGACTTTTACCAGATTGAGGTAAAGGTCATCTATTCCAATTTTCTGTAGGGTTTTTATCATGAATGGTAATGGGCTTTGTCAAATGCTTTTTCTGCTTCTATTGAGATAATCATGTGATTTTGTCTTTGGCTCTGTTGACACTGTGTCTTAAATTTATTGATGTGCATATGATTTGCTGCATTCTCTTTGACAATGTCTTACTGAGGAGTTTTTCACCTACATTCATTAGGGGAAACAAGTCCAAACTCACCCAGCCATCTTACCACTGACAAAGGGTCCAAACACAACCACTAGAAAAAGACAGCCTCTTCAATAAATGAGGATTAAAACACAAGCTTTCTACATGTCAAAGACCAAAACTAGACCAATGTTTACTAACATGCACTAAACTAAAGTCAAAATGGATCAAATATACAAATATTAAAACAAAAACACTAAATCTGCTGAAACCGAGAAGAAGAACCCTTAGACATAGATGTAAGCAAAGATTTCAAAACAAAATCCCAATCTCACATGAAAGAACAACAACTAGGATCTTATCTTACTAAAAATCTTACTAAAAAACTTCTGCACAGCAGAAGAAATAACCAAAAGTTTAAAGATAACCCAAAGAATGGGAAAAAATTTTAGCAAGTTGTCCCTCAGACGAAGGACTTATATTTAGAACACGTAAAGAATTGAAAAAAAATCAGACCTTCCAATTTAAAGACTGAATCCAAAAAGGAGTATCTGAGATGAATGCATATTTCTTAGAGGAAGAAACACAGACAGAAAATAAATAGATGAAAAATGTTCAACATCACTGGTCATTCGAGAAATTCAAATTAAAACAATGCTAAGTTTCCATCTTACTCCTGAAAGAATGGTTATCATCAAGAAAATCAATCAATAACAAATGCTTGTGAGGCTGCAGAGAAAGGAAACCCTTCTCCACTGCTGGTAGGACTGTAGACTGGTTCAGCCTCTGTGGAAATCAGTGTGAAGATTTCCCAAATGGAGGTCCCATTTGATCCAGCTATTCCCCTTCTGCGTATCTTTCTGGAAGAATTAAAAACATCACACCATAGCAATATATACCCATCCATGTTTATAAAAGCACAGCTTGTAATAGCTAAATCTTGAAAACAATTCAAATGCCAATCAACCAAAGAATGGGTGAAAAAGATTTTTTGTTAGTTTTTTTGTTTTTAAATAATGAAGAACTACTTGGCCACAAAGAAAGATAAACTTGAGACATTTCTAGGTAAATAGATACACCTTGAGATCATTCTCTTTAGAGAAATACATTGGACACGTGTGTAAACATCACATTGCCTCCGGGGTGTGAGAAACTTAAAGAGTAAATAAGATCCAAAATATACAACAGATATTGGGAAGTAGGAAGAAATAGTTCAAAATGAAAGAGGAACTAAGGAAAGGAAAGAGGAAAAGGAAGGAAAGAAAAGGAAAAACCAGTAAAAAAAAAAAAAAGAAAAAAAGGAAAAAA